>JAQFZZ010001419.1:0-11242 GCA_034696405.1 Isotoma caerulea
AACAACTCTTGACTAGGTAGATAGATCTTAAAAATATCTAATAGATCGTCTACCAAAGTGTAATTAAAAAAATATTTAAAAACCCAGATGCTAGAGACAATCAAAGAATTAATAACAATAAGAAACCAGGCGTGAGTTGCATGAGAGATCGCATATTCATTCACAAACATTCAGAAATAATTCTATGCTGGTTAGTTTAACTTTATCTGAAGTCGATTGACTAAAAAGTTAAGACTCAAGACTGAGGGTGTGTGGGGATGAAACGTATGTTCTTTCTGCTCTGCTGGCATCATTAATAAGCATTTCCTGTGTACTAAAGAGCATTTGAGAATGTGTGTGATGTATGCATGTGCATAATGCGTTGAGACAGCCTTCATTCATTCAGACACAAAATATACAAGAAATACACACCCTTATCCGAATCTGCCTAAGATGTTAAGTAGTTCCAAGTAGTATTATAAAGGAAAGAAAAATCAGTGAGGCTTCTCTCAAGTCACCTTCCATTTCCATTCATATATGATTTGTATTCTGACTAAGTATATATTTACTTTGAAATTTGATGCAGGTATTTCTCCATGGCTGAGACGAAAACTACGTCAAGACTCGATAGACGAGGAAATAGATGACAACTTCAGCCTGTCATCAGTGGAGAAACGAGGTGGTATCAGTGACGATAAAAGAAGTAGACATATGTCATATTCCGGAAGGATTCGATGTTGGTCACCTCAAAGGAACTCCGGTTACCCAGGAGGAAGTACTATAGCGATTGGCGTTGGTCCATCACCTAGACGAACCCCTCTTTCACAACTTGATCGACTTAATGATTCAATGCCAACTCCAAGTCCTAAACTATCCTACCCTTCAGCTTCCCATAGTACTAGAGATCTTTCAGCCGTAAACTCTACTGATTTCAGCGTTTTTCGACCATTCGGCCAAGAAAGGTTAGGATTTCCTTTGAAAGGGAGAGGGTTGAGTGAATTTCAGCCTAAAAGTTACGGGTACATCTCAGAAGACACTGGATCAACCAAAGGATTGCTCTTGAATACAGATCATGATCACCCTTCTCTTTCACCTGAGTTTGATGATCATAACAACGAGTGTGATAGTAGCAATAGTAATATTATTATGAGAAGAGCCTCCGAGTATTCTGATCAAGATCTGCCTTTTCGAGGGGGGAATCGTCTTTCAGACTCTTTGAGAAGGAGTCGAGAAAACAGTCCCTGTCTCAAGAGAATAAATCGACATCATGTCAATTACGCTTCTCAAAGCAATCAGTCCCACCATAGTCCGAATTCAAATCTCAATGGACATTCGTCTATGATGCAACAAAAAGTCGTAAACCTGCCCCCTCTACCTCTCCAGTCAAAGCATTTATTAAAGGGAATTTCTCCTTGTTCAAATTCCAATAAAAAATCTCAACTTGACTCCAGTGGAAGTTCATATGAGCAGCTGAAGCTGAAATTAAAAGAAGTCTCAGATAAATGCTTCAACTCTGGAAAACTTTCTTCGAGTAAATTGTTCTCTAGGTTTTGTAAAAATGATAAGTTCTCTGATAGCGTAAGTACCGGTAGTGGCAGTGTTTGTAGGAGAACAAATCCTCTAAGCAATGGAAGTGGTAATGGTGTGGATGCAAGTAGAAAAGTAAGGAGTTTTTCTTTCGGAGGAATTCCGCAACTTGAAGAGTTTTCTAGGGGAATTGATTATGAAAAGCATGGAAATGAACTTCGTGTTAACCCTTTGTACGTTGAAGATGGAAGTGGTGGCATGATGATGGCCAGTCATGAAAATGAACATGAAGGATATGATGACATTTCATCATCAACCCATGAGTATCCTACCACTCCCAAGACCCATCATCATCATCCTATGTCTTCGTGTAATTCTATGAGTGTTCCAAGGAACTTGGATTTTATTACTTCGAACTCTTCAGCAGCGTCTCACCATAGCCAGGAAAGTAGTGGAAGTAACCATTCGGATGGCGACAGTGGCATTGTCAATGAAACTGTGGATGGTGGCTCTCTGTTCCAAGAGTCCCTCACAAATGACTTATCTTCCTGTTCCAATTCAAATGGTTGCTGTTTGGTCCGGTTTCATGGAGACAGTTCATCATCTTCCTATTCTTCACTGAGGAACAATCCTCATACTCATGTAAAGGATTCTCCTTTTCATGAGAATGAGAAAAAAGCCAATGGTGGTGGTGGTGGTAGTTATTTTGATTACAAGCGTTCAAGACATCATAGCAGCTCTTCACTTAAGAATGAGCTGGGTCGTAACTCCGTAAACTTTATGGTGCCTTCCAGCAGATCCAATGGTGGTGGTGTCAATTCTAATAACAATAACGGTATAAACACTACCACGAACAAGAGTCCTAAACCCAACGGGAATAACCAATGCCTACAGGATTTGAATTTTCAGAATGAACAGTATCTTAATTCAAACGAAAATTATCGTCATCCCCAAGGAGAGTACAAATTAGTTAGAGTTCGAAAGCTTGGTCCCTTTATGAGAAGATCTGTCATTCCGGATGAAATGCATCGAGAGCTGGGTATCACTTTAGAGAAGAATCCTCACGACTCCAGTGGTTACGTAATTCGATTTATTCATCCTGACTCCTCAATTGCCAGGTATTATACAAATAATAATAATCATAATCTTAATAATGCTCTCATGACATAATATATAATGAAATGAAATTGCATTCAACTCTTAATTGAAATCGTTCAGCTCTGTTGCAATGTATTTCATACGAAAAAGTCATTACGTAGTAACATAATCATCTTTCTTTTCAATCAGCTTATTTCAGATTTATGAGAATTTCATGTCTCTTCTCTTCATATCACACTATAAAGTCATTTTAACAGAATGCGGAAATCTTAATAAAAATACCTTAGTCGCACCCAGAAAGAAATGGAAGAACTACCTACATTGATAGGGACTCAGGCTAGACTCAGAAGTACGTTATAATATTTCTTGATGAAAAAAGATTTACGATGGGAAGCTTTGGCTTCCCCAAACCCACAAAAGTAATTTATGCCTGTATCCAATCGAAGCCATCGAATAAAATATGAAATTTCGTCGAAATCGATTTCCTATTTAATGTTCCTTGTCATTTTATATGATGCTAGCTGAAATGTGAATTCTCAAAGAATGCTTAAAGTTCATTGTTACTCTGTGCTTTGCATGAATTTGAATTAGATTAACTTAATCCATTTCATATATGCATGGATGTAGGATGTAGGATGTAGTATGATTATTGCAGTTGGTAGTCTTGAATCATGAGATTAGTGAGAGTATCATTTATGACCCTGCCGGTTAGTAATAAACATTCACGACTTTACGACAGGTATCAAGTTACAAGAGTTGAAGTCGAACGAAGTGGAAACTTTCGCCATTTCTTTTCCCCTCTGTTTTGTTTCATCTTTAAATTCACATCTCTCCCCTCATCTCATGTTCTTATTATTACGATACGATATGATATGATACGAAAGCAAAAGACTCTTTTTAAGTTAGAGAGAGAGAGAGCAGGGAATCCAGTCAGATATTATTATTCTTGATTCCTAGACAGTCGGTGTGGTACAGAGAAGATGCAATATGCAACGCAATCACGATCACTAACAAACAGAAATTTTAAACTTGACGAGAGTTTCAGCTTCAGCTAGTTTTATCACAAGATGACTAATATAAAGCTATATGAAAATGTATATAATATTCCTATTCAGTTTCTTACGTCTTTTAGAACGACTGAGAAATTTTATTTTATTATGCCAACTGTACTCATAAATAGAAACTTTGGTTGGAATAGTCGAAACAGGTGACACACTCATATACAAAGATGAAACTATCAAAGTACAATAAACCAAACGCGTGCAAATATACTTATATCAAACTGTAAACGCACAGATTGTTAATTAGCTGAATAACGCTAGAAGCTAATGCAACGCTGCAAATCTTCTGGTTACATAGAGCTTGTATACTTTTTTATATTCAGCCTGAAAGCCGGAAGTGCGGTTTCACTCTGTACAAAGTAATGAATGTCATTTATGTGACAAACGTGGGAGAGTAGAATTTCGAGGATGATGATTATGTGAATATGTCTGAAAGAACGGAAATCCAATATTAAAATCACATTAATTTTGATTTGAACAGTCAAGAAGAACTTCAAGTTGACGATGAGATAATAAGCATCAATGGAAAGTTCGTCCGGGGTGTGGGATTACCAGAAGTCTACTCGTTGATGATGAGCGGTTTAAAAAGGGACATGGATCTAGTAATTCTTAGGCATAATCAATACAACCAATCCATCTCTCCGCCACCACCTTTACCTTTATCTCCAGCACCCATGTGTGTTTTACAAGAGTCTCAAAACAAAACGATAATTAAAATCTCATATGAAGATAGTAATAACGATGACAATAGGAGCGTTGGCTCTATCAGTATTCGCAAGGGGAAAGGACATCGTGTAGCTTTTGAAGACAAGTCTTCATCTTCTAGTCTCAAAGATATTAACTCAGCCAGACGAAAGTTTGTGAACAGTCTGATGGAGTCATCATCAAATACCGCTTCATTGGATCTGGAGTCTCCGGCTGGTAATAATGGAATGGAAAATAAAAAGGCCAAAGACGAGTCTCCCTCATTTTGCACTCTTCCAAGACGACCTAAATCCTCGTGTCTGACATCGATGACGATTGTCTTCGAGAAAGGTAGTGGAAAAAGGCCCTTGGGGTTTACAGTAGTTGGGGGAAAGGATTCGCCCAAAGGGGATATGGGTATTTTTGTTAAGAGTATATTAGCCAATGGTCAGGCAATTGAGGATGGACGGCTCCAAGAAGGTATTTGTTATTTTTATCTGGGTTATATTATTCTATTATGTAAAAGTAAGGAAATCTGACGCCTTCAAAAATATTTGGGTTGAGAAATTTAAATGGAATTTAGATCAGATAGAGACCTTTAAGTAAAAGTTTCGATAAAGTTAAATCCTCAATATTTATGCTTCTACTACAGAGTTCATAGAGGCTGAAATATTTCACCTTTTTTATGATTCTAAGAATGTTTATGCATCAAAACGTAGAAAAATTTAGTTTAAGACGTAACGCCTTGGGAAAACTTGATCTTGAGTATATTTTGTAGTTTGTTCGATTTCTAGATTCGTTCCAATGATTCATGACCCTCATAACTCATTGAACTGACTTTCGACTTATTATTGTTATACTTTGAGAAGTGAACCAGAGAAAGCAAATTTGTGCAGGCTGCCTGCTCTCACAAAAAGATACTGAAATAAAAAAACATGTAGAATACAGATGTACACAAAAGCTTTGCTTTGCTGGAACGAAGTTTTTTTATACAAAGAATTGTAAGAAAGTAAGGTACAAAAGTATGTATGTACGTACTCAAAATATCGTAGAAAATAGAAATAGAATCTGGATTCAGTGCTCCTGTCCAAGAATCGGTTCTAGATTTCCCCTGCTAATGACCAGTAGAATTCCCCAAAGGCAATAAATAAGGGATGTCAGATGTTCTTACAAATGAACCCGTCACCCTGCATGTATTGTGTTGTAGTAGTTCTGTAGCTAATGATTGTGTTTTGTTCTGATCTAACCAGGGGATGAAGTTCTTTCTATTAATGGAGAACCTATGGAAGGTCTAACCCACATGGAAGCGGTCAACTGCTTCAAAAAAGTGAAACAAGGAGCCATTGTAATTACGATTAATCGACGGACCAAGAGAAAAGCCAGTCCTTTGAAGTCTCAGTCGTGCGACAATCTGATTGATGCTTGATTAAATGCCTTCTCAGTCTTAGATATAATTGATCCATTCATGTCTTCCACAACTCTTTGAGTTACTTACGACTTTCGTTTCAGTCTGTGACTTTTCCAGTGTTTTTTGTACAACTTTATACACATTTACTTCGTCTACCTAAGATTTTATACATTACGAGTACAATTTTGTTAATAAGTATAACCCAACTTATCGATTTTTTAAGAGTGTTTGATCAAACTTTTACTTTACTAAAATGTAACTTGTGTGAGTATTTTAATTTATCAATCCAATATTTTAACAAGTGTATAAATTAAGATCTAACAAAAATGACTGATAATGCAAATGTTATAATGCACACTATGTAGAATTAATTTGTAAGTAAATACGCAAATGTTTGCACTATGCAATTTTTGAATTGTGCCAAGAATCCCATCGGACCACCGAGGCTATTTAGTATTTAATATTAGTGAAGCATAAAAGAAAAGACGTGTGTGTCTTATGTGAACGAATACGTAGGATTTAGTGACAATAAAGGCATAATTCGCCTTTCAAATAGGAACATTAACTGTTTTGAATTAGATTTACGATAATTTCTGACCCGTATATCACAAATCTTCGTGAAACTGAATTGATTTATTTCATCTGTGGAAGATAACCTTTTAAATTTTAATCTGCAGATTTAACCTGTATTAATATTAATTATATCTTTTAGTCAGACTGATTCCTTTAGTTTTGAAATTAGGATGCACAATAGGGTTAATCTTAATGTGAAGTTTGTTAGTAGAATTGAATCATTTTGTATAAAATATTGTAGTCAACTTAAGAATTAATTTATATACCTTACATAGTAGTTTTAAGAGAAGTTCGTATGTACAATATTAAGTAGGTTTTGACCGTAAACGATTTTAGTTCAGACTAACGCACACGTGAATGTAATTAGTTAAGTATTCCAAATAAACAATACAAGAGTGAGAGAAGAAAATTAATTGAAAATCAGCCTAGAACAAATAAGTTGGATTTTGTATTGCAACTGCAACTCATGTCAGTAGCTTAGGGTTTGCTCCATGTCTTGAATATTGATCAGATCATGTAAAGTTCACCAAAAGGCAAGCAAAGAGAGCGATGTTTTTGCCAGGAAGTAGGAAACCCTGACTTTATTTAGGTGATTTGATATTTCAAGCACGTTCACAAATCGGCACATCTTTCCCTGTCTTCTCCTTTGCTAAACACAGTAGAGTTCACTTAACAAATCCGGTTGTCATTCAATTCAAAGTCAAGTAATGCACTAGTTGTTTGGATTTTGGAATGATACCAGATAAGAGTGTTAGATGTGTGATTTTTAGTTCCCTAATTTGAAATTAAATTACCAATCACGAACCTCAAATTCTTTTTAATATACCAAAGAATTTATACATCAATTTGTTAAATAAGAAATTGATTCTTTAATCAAACGGTTACTAGCGTAGATTTAATTTGCACAAAATTAAATCATTTTCATGATGATTTTGCAATTTTGAAAGCAATGTATGAGGTAGCTAAGTAATATTTATTGTCATTTTCTGAAGAGTTGATAATAGTATAGTATACAATTTTCAGCCTTTTGTGGTTCCAAGAATTTTTCATTACTTCGTTAGATTGTGTCTAGTTACTTCTAATTTAGCTAAGACATAATTTGAAAACTACTATATTTCATAAATGCTGATTGGGCATGTATCAACTAATGAATTTTCTGGTAGAAAATTAATTACTTCTTGTCACCATGAACTATAATTCCTTAATATGAGACTTACATCAAGTACGATACAGAATAAGAGGAAGAAACCACAAGAAACATAAGCAAGTCTACTCTCATTTTAATTTGTGAACCAAATTTGCATCCGAGAATTTCTCATCTGCTGCTGGCAGAAATATTTTGAGCGTGGACTCGACTGGAGCAACTCTTTCACTTTGCAATTCTCAAATCAAGAGGAACAGAAAACAACACAAGGCCAATGAAGAAATCGCAGGTGCAACCGACAGCAAAAGCCAGATGCTACTTTTCATAACCACGTCAACCGTTCAACGAAGAAACCATGAACTGCCCTAGGTATTCTCAACACTCAAGTATTTGCGACATGATCAAACCGATTTTTTTGCTTTCCCCTGAAGAAAGTTTCTCTCTTCTCTTTGCGATTTGCCGATATAGACGGGTTTTAATAAATACTCAGATTAAGAAATCGTATTTCCATTTATTTCCAAATCGTCTTGTGCATATATGTAGAGTGGGTAGGGTACTTGAGTTTTACGCATGGCCTGAGATATTAAAACAAAGCACATGAACAACGGAGATTACCATCCTGACTGATGCTTGCAATTTTCTTCTAGGATGAAAGTTCATAAATTTTATCCGATCTCTTTTTAACTTGAAGAACATGAATTTTTATCCAAGTTCCCTGAGGGATTTACACACAAGTAAATTCATACGTAACGGCCTTTTTCAATCACTTCTGTCGCAAATTTTAGAGGGAACAATAGAAATGTCGAAGAATACCTTAAGCTTATTTGAAGTGACTTCAAAGCGTTTTCATGTTCATCCCAATAACACTTGGAAGGAAAAACATGAGAAAAATGTTATACTCGTCTTATCCCATGCTTTGGTATCGTCTTTGATAAAATGATAAGTAAAGCCTTTTTTCAGTGCACGTGGCAGATTTACCTTTGTCAAACTCTGACAAATACGTTTCGATCAGGTAAAAGCATCACTTTCACCATCTGCTTTTCCTTTCCTTTGTCAACGTCCAACTCTCCAAATGACTCAAGTCTGAATTTTTGCATTAGAGTAAAATGTATACAATTTACGCAGAATTTTACGTATTTGCGTAGAGCAAGCAAAAATGTTGGAAAAAATGTATTTTTAACAAAGTATCGATTTTTAAACCAGATTTGGCAGTATTCTTTGAAACATATTTTATGATTTTTTGTTGTCAAAATAATTGCATTGTTGCTACAAAAATCTTCCTTAATTTAGGGATATTTATTAATAAATATAAAATTGGAACCCATGCTGACTAAACAGATTTGTAATAAAGAAAATTAAAAGCAGTGAAGCAAAAAAGAACAAAACAAAATGTTGTAAAGAAGCATCAATATATTTTAACTGACTAGATATTCTGAGGCAAAAGTTTGACAAGTTTTTGTGTTTTGGCTTCCCAAGTATAAATTTATTTCTTAAATTAGTTCCAGCTCGAGAAAAATACTAAGCCCTTTCTTAAATTTCATCAATTTCAGTTAAATTTAAACCCACTTTTGTCAACGAACTACGAAAGCCTATACTTCGATAAACTTAAACTATAAAAGGATGCACGCAAAGATTCATTCAGTTAATTCAATTAGTTTCCTCAATGCTCTCCCTTCGTTGAATTGAATTACGTGTTACAAGTTGCAACTGATTCTACTAATATATTTTAATCTGTTCACACTCCCCCCTTTAAACCGATTACAAATGGTCCAATGGAATAATTCTAAATCTCAGTCAATGGAATGGTCAATGAAAGAATTTCTACTCGGCGTAGGTCATTGTAAATGTAAATCTTATCGTATATAGTTAGTTAAATAGTATATTTATACAGAATTGTAAGAATGAATTCAATATTGAACTGTAAGAATAGAATAAAATCCAATTGCACAATGCAATTTCTTCAACCGTGTTGACAATAGGGTTCAAAATGAGCCAACCCAAGAGAAAATACACTGATTTTCTATTGTGGTCACTCGTCCATTTACTTATTGAAAGCTGATTGTAATTTCAAACTAAGTTTACTAGTAGTCTCAACTCCCTTATAACACCAATATGCTATTAAAATACGAAAGGCATTGGTAATGGCCGATGCATTTGTTGGATTTGTTGATTGACCAAAACGGTACTCAAAGAAGAAATATTTTTGCTACTTAACCCAAAGTAGAAAATCGAATCGACGTGACTTGGCAGGGAATCTTTACTCTGCTTGCGTTTTACATTGCATTTAACCTCATAAGATTTACTTGAGTGTAGGAATTTCAAGACTTTGTAAAGCTAAATCATGACATCAAAGAGAGAAGAAAATGTATTACATCAGATTGCATAATAATCTTGAAGGTTTCTTGAGCAGAACCAAAGGGCGGACCAGGTTACTACAGTTGAGTGGTTGAGGAATTGAACGCATATAAGTCACAGTCAAAGAAAATGCTGTGACTATTGACTACAAACATTGCCTACCTGCTAACTACTCTACGCATTTAAACCTTAGTTCAGACTTAGACCAGGCAGACGAAAGGACAAGGATTGTTAGTATCGTCATCATCCGAGACTAAAATCCTGTGTGCACTTTGACGATGATGATGATAATGGTAGGGGCATTTCGATTGCCAACGCCAGACTGAAAAGTAAAGTTGGAAAGCGGAAAGACGCTCTAAGAAGAAAAAGGATTGGAGAAAGTAGGAAGTTTTTGAGTTTTGTTTTCCCCTGGCTACTCATACCCTCTTCCTTGGAAAATAGTCTAAGACGTTCCATCCAAGTTGGTTTGGTTGCCTTGCATCTTTTCTTCCGTTTCCTACCACAACTACTTTTCTCTACCTTAGTTCGATGGGTGAAGTGAAGTGTGCAGTATGCATTTGGTATAAAAGAAAGTAACACAGATAACATTTCACGGGGAGAGAATCTGCTATTTGAAACTAACAACGTCCCTAAGTGGGGGTTTAGTCATAGTCGAATTCTCATGTGCTTTTATTCTTAGCAGAAAAGTTTTGAACTCAAGTTTGAAATGAGGATTGGTAAAAATGTTATGGAAAGTTGAGAGAAGAGCGCAGAGTGCATTACTGCACATTATGCCCATGTGATGTGACAGTATCTTTTAGTATATATGGATATCTATGTACTTAAGGGATAAGATTTTCCATACTGGTCTTCTTCTCTTTTCTAATACCCTTCAAAGTCTGTTAAAATGATTTAAGTTTTTGAGGAGTTTTTGAGTGCAGAGAGTGCAGCAAAGCAATGTTAAGTTGGCACTGCAAAGCAAGTGCATTTGAGTAGCAGGATTATAGAAGATAAGCATATCTTCAACTTCAGTCACCATCGCATCACCTCTAACCTTGCTCTAAAAACTCGGTACAAAATAGAGACAGACTCGTCTTAAAAACTTCCAGTACTTTCATATTGTACTTTGTACATCTCCAAAAAGGTAGAAAGATGAGCTATCGTCTCGTAGGTATCAAATTGTAGTAAAGTAAGGTATGAGAAGTTTTACATACAAAAGTTAGTAAAATTCTTCGTATGGTATCCCTCCAGCTCCATAAGATCACATCGGTGGTAGTATTTTATGCCCGAGTAGTCTGAGCCTGACTTTGAGGAGGGCTGGAAAAGTGTGCCAGAAGACCAGAACTAGAAGGTTTTTTCCACCAAGAACAAGTTCAGTTTGAGTCTTTACGGTCCGGGAGAAGGACTACGTCGGCTTGGTACTTGGCAGAAGTT
>JAQFZZ010001420.1:0-11241 GCA_034696405.1 Isotoma caerulea
TCTAGATATAAATGGTTATTTAACCATGGCATTTCCCCTAGATTTCAAAAACTTTAAATTTCAAAAAAATCTCTGTCCCTGGATCACCTGTATAACGAAAGACAAAACCAAACCAAAACCGTGGAAACACGTTGCTTATTATAAAACTGTTTTTAGTTCGGGGATGTTTATTGGTGATTTTGGAAAATCCTTTAAAAATTATAAATCTTGATTTTGAATCGTTGACAAAATATTTCAGAATGAAACTGACTCTGGACTCGCTTGAAAACTGAAAGACGTAATTGAGTATAATGTACGCTAATTAGTATTACACAGTTGATTATTCGTGGATAAGGCGAGTATTCGGATAATCTTCTAGCTGGACAACAGCAAAGTCATCATAGTATCTTGTGAATTTGTCAACTCTATCATTAAGAGTCAACGGGGTAATGAAGTGTGTTCGAGTACTTTCAACTTCTTTTTGATTTGCTTCCATTTGGTCAACTTGCCGTGCTAAAGTCTCAACCTCCAGTTCTAACAAATGATTTTCCATTCGGAGTTTGCTCCGTTCCTTTAAAAATTTAAAAATATTTGACAAAAATTGTTTTTAACATAAAAGTGTCGTCTTCATCAAGTTTGTTCTACCTCTTGCATTTTTCTGTTTTCCAAGAACAGCCGAAACCATGCTGGATGCATCCAGCCAAGTATGACGTCAAGATCTTCTTTAATAACTTGTTCCATTTTTGAAATTGTGTTTTCCGTAGCAATTGACATCTCCCAACCCAAAAGCTGGCGAAGGGTGTCCCGTTCATTAAAGATTGATTCACGAATCTAAAACATACACATTGAAGGACAAGTTTCAAATAGAATAATATGTCATTCATTTAATTCATGAAATTGTATGAACCACCTGTCGAAGTCGTTCCAACATCGCCGCAATTTCGGCTTCAGGACCAGCAATCTTAGCTGCAGCGTTTTCCTGCCAATCTTTCAGATTTTCCATCGCCTCTTGAATTTTTTTCTCCAATGCTAACATTTGTCTTTCAACCTAACCAAAAAAATATTTAAGAAATTTAAATGCAAAACGTTAGTCATAGCCATAAACTAATATAACTGACGTAACCTCTTCAAACTCTCGAAGCTTGTCAGCAACGGCTTTAGCAATTTCTTCTTCCCTATTTTTACGAAATTGTTTCAATTCAGCCCGAATTCGGTCCAAATCTTTTTGCATATCACGCCACTTGTCAATCAGACCTCTGACTTCAAAGTGGTCATCCCATTCAGACTCATCCAAAGCGTCCAAAACTGGTCCCATCTCGTCTAACATATTTTTCATATGATCCTCATACATTTTCATATTGTCTGAAATTCTTTCTGTTATCCACTAAAATATTGTACAAACTCGTCAGTGTTACACAACATACAACATTTGGCAACGGTAATAGCATGCATGAAACTGAATCACTAAATACCTTAATAATGTACTCCGCCTTGTCAAACTCATTAATAAGCAATTTCCGCATTTTCTTATGCAAAGTTCCGAAAACCGTTTTTAGCAACCCTCCTTTACTTTTACACATCATGCATTTAGGGTCTGCATAAACACCTCCGTGGGGAAGAGGACGAGGTGGTAATGGATATCTCTTTCCACACATGACATCACTTACAGACCCTCCTAATAGTAATTAATTCAAATACATTATTAAAAAACAAACTCAATGCTCAAATAAAATTTGCTTGTGATTTTAATCAGCATTCAACCTTCTTTATAAGGTTTAGCAGGACGTGTGGTTTTCTCTTTGAAACCAACACTCGTTGTTGGAATAATCACATCAGGTGCGTCTTTGATTTTTTTCTTTTGTCTCATCATTTTCATTTCCTTAGCCATGTCCTCAGGAACAGGGGGAAACATTGGAAGCCTTGGGACTACTACGGCCTTTTTCTTCTTGCCCTTTTTACCTTTACCCGTATCTTTAAATCCTTTTTGTTGCTTCTTGTCCTGAGAATACATAAAGTCTTCGAATGGAGCTCCATGATATCTTGTAAATGTTAAAATTCCTAGGATGAAGATAGTAATTTAATCATAAACATTTTATTACTGTATAATTTCAATTTTTCAATAGAAAGTATATTCTGAAAAGTACACTAGTCACTACTAGTCAGTAGATATTTTTTGAGAATTTACTCAATCGTGATCTTGTCCTTTGCTTTTATGACTTACCAAAAAGATCAAGGTCAAATTTTCGCATCTTCCCCTTAGCCTTCTTGTCTTTTTTACCCTTCCCTTTCTTCTTTGAAGCCATGTTGATCTTTGTGTGAGAGTGAGACTTAAGTTTTTAATAGGGTGAAGTGTAAAGTTTGACGACTAAACTAAGCTTACCGCACCTATCTATGCCTACACTTACAATAATCAATTTTATTGTAATGATCCTTTTAAAATAGCACGAATATTACAGCTATGAACGTAGGCAAATTTTATGAATTTTCAAGAGAC
Organism: Isotoma caerulea; assembly: GCA_034696405.1. Classification (NCBI taxonomy): domain Eukaryota; kingdom Metazoa; phylum Arthropoda; class Collembola; order Entomobryomorpha; family Isotomidae; genus Isotoma; species Isotoma caerulea. The sequence goes on from JAQFZZ010001420.1 coordinate 2,474, forward strand.
GAATATCATTTTTCATTCCCAAAAACTTTAAAGCCTTTTAATTGTCATCGTTGTAGCTATAGAAAATAGGCAATTGACTAAGCTTCAGAAAATGTGTCATCGCTTTAATATGTGGGTGGACCGGTAGACCCACAAAAACTACACTGATTGATTGATAAATATCATCGAACCGTTACATGACCCTAACTTAAAATAGATGCATCCAAGTATTATTGTAGTAAAAAATGGACACACGAAAAAAAAATAGGTTTTAGTTTTATGAATAAATATGCAAATATAAATCCGAGGAAGCAAACTGTTTTTTCCGCTTGTACATTATACGGTCAATTATGAAAATTCTTTGCAATTAACGAAAGGGTGTCGTACATTCTTGATAAAAACTTCTTATAGATTGTAGTTTCATGAGAATTAATAAATTCAGCTTGGTTACAAAAATGAAATCACAGTTAATGATGCAATTACAAACTGCATCATTAATTAAGCTAACGAGTTCTCGTTAGCTTAAGATTAGTTGTGAGGTTTCAAAATCGTCTGATCCGTCACAAATAAACTGACAACGATCAATATATACTTACAAACAGATATATATATCTATTAATTCTTTCGAGGAACTCCACATACTTGATTTTAATGACCATTTATTACCTCATCTCGCCATACCTAGTGACTCATGGACTTTTTTCGTCGGTACTTTCTAATACCTTTATATACCTTCATGTTTGTTGTTAAAAAGCATTTGTTCTTTGCTAAGACATAAATATAACCTCTCAAGGCTATATGAATGAAGTCAACGATTATCCAATCACCATATTAATTATTATTTCCGTTTGCCTCATTATCTCTCTCATCTTCCAATGTATCAGTTAAAATTTATATGAAATGACAGATTGACCAGACAAATAAATGTATTCTTCAACATCACAAAAGATATTCTTTCATGGTCAAGCAATATGACAATCGGCATTATGGTATGGTAATAATAATAATAGGATAACCAAATGCCGTGATGAAAAAATCATTTGAGTTTTAAGTAAATCGAAGATATTCTCAGATAATATGAAAAATTAATGTGATAGCGAATAGCGATGCATCACAATTCAATCAGAAGTTACAGACATCTTTTATGCGTACATTATCCTCTTCAAATAAAAAACAGAGGTACCTTGATTGCCATCACCACACAAACTTTTACATTGAACTCTCCCATAAAATTAAACAATTATCATTCTGAAGTATAAAAATTTCCTATTTTTCGAAACGATCATCATGCATTTAGCATTATATTATACAGCACTATTAAACTACGCATTTACCACCAATTTGCGATAGCTCAAATGTAAATACAAGTTATTTTATTACAAGTATTCGTATCATACATTGCTATGCATTTATGTAAAAAAATGCATTGCTTGCTTTATTGCATACGATGAAGAATGTTTTCCTGCTAACCAAACCTGTAGGTGCATATATAAAGCCATTAAATACTAAAGGTTTTGAACGGAAGTTTTGCAGATACTTGCGATCAGCCTTGTCAATGTCATTTATTGTCGGAGTCGTTAGTCCAATCGGACCATCATTAACATGAAAAATAGATGTGTGTGTAAAACTCATGAATGCATGATGCATATTATTACTAACCCTTAATTCTTCATTTTGGTGATGACCACAGTCGAGTCAGTCGAGTCATAAAATTCAGTATATATAGTGACCACGCTAACTGACGACTGTGCTGACAGACTCTTCTTCGATCCAAGCACAGAATCAAGTTTTTTTGCATCAATGATCATTATTAGTGAAGAATACTATGGTATGGTGGATGGAATGTATTGGTGAACCCTGAACTTGAACTGATTGTTGTCATTGAACGATTAACATTATTGAAGAAGTTTTTCATACGAATAAAAAGTACAAGTGGAAGGATGAAAGAATTAATATATGGTGAGGGTGAGTCTGTCCTTTCCCCTTCATTTTATGAGTCCGAGGGAAACTGAATCTTCATTTAAACTTTATCCCCATTACCATTTAATGAATTTCTGGTCACTGGTTGTGAAGATTACAGACTGTTGACTCTACTCTTGGGGTCCTAAAATTAAATCTAAAGAAAGGTCGTACAGCATACTAAAGTGTGTGTTTGTGGAAGGAAGCTTATCTCTTTTATCTCGGTGTCGGTGATTCTGACTGATGATAAGTGGATTAACCTGCCTGCATGGATTAAGGATTTTAAATCACAATTTAATTTAGCTCAACTTCAACTTAAAAAGTAAAAGTGAATGTTTAATGTTACAGAAGTTGCTTTGCGGTGAATGGTAATATGTTTTTCTAACTTCAGTTGTGTAAGTATACTACATATCACTTATTACACATTCATTAATTTACATCGTTTATTAGGTGGTGATAACTAAGCAAAGTAAGTGTATTAATTAATTATTGTTTCCACATAACACATAATTGTGAATTGTGTTCTGTGTAGTCTGTGTATTAAATTAAGTGATAAGTTGTAACTGGTGGAAGTAAGTTTGTGGAAACCTTCAAATCACAAATGTGATGTGTGCTTAAGCTGTGAACTAAATTTTCTTACAATTTGAAACAACAAGACACATAATGCATAAGACAGCAAGTCTGAATACTTCAAACACTCAACACTTGAAAGGTAAAAATTGTGAATGGTAACTATAATTCGCGTCACAAACGGTTGAAACTGAAGGAACACTTCACACTTTCGACTTTAGGTTCAATAAGCCAGAGATCAACTTGATCAACAAACTTCTCTATTCATTTATATGTCATGTTTTTTACAAAAAATGTCGCTTTTTGCTTTTTATCCAAGTATCTATAATTCATAATTTAAACCATCTTTCAAATTTAACATACTCAACATTCACATTCATTGACGACAACCTTTACAACCTTATACATTCATTAACTGTTAACATTAAATTAAATACTGTTCATACTGCAATAGTGTTTATGTTTACTGTATTGTTTGCATGCTGATGCTATATCATATATACAGTACAAACAACACAACACTATAAACTTTACTTTTCGAATTCGCCCAACACCTGCATCATGCTTAGTGCTTAGATTTACATTTAGTGGACCAGGCAGCCAGCTAGCACTGCAAACGTTGCATAAAATGTAGCCTTTTCCATATGTGATATGTAGAAGTCAATTATTTAGTAATTTGGTGACGTGGATACTGTTGTATCTTTCGTAATTAAAAATTAAGTGTAAGTTTTCTTGGTTGTATATAGTGATAGTGTTAAAGTGTTAATGCTGAATGCATAAATGCATGATCACTTCTTTAGACAATACAGACAATTCATAAATCATAAATACCCAACAGGGTCGATAACGACGGTTGATAGAATGAGTAAATACACCCCACCTGATGTGTGATGACACGTATTCACGTATATGACGTGCCTACAAATTCATTGTAATTTATAATAATTTCAATATTTCAATAATAAATAGTATTCAATTGCGGTTTATTATTATTATTATTTGTTATGAGGAAAGGACAGGTGGGTGACAGGTACACAGACGAACAGAAAATAAAGTAAGCACGTGGTTTTCCAGAAGTCGTCACGAAAGTTATAGCGTAAGGTGATTTTTATATTGACAGCTGGCCAGTTCATTTCTTTTAATTATTTTTAAGTTTAAGTTGAAGTAAGCAAATCTACCTACCTATTCTTTAAAGTCTTCTTATATTTTTAGCTTATGTTTTTGTTAAAATGTTAATTGAGATCGACCTAAACTTTTACAGCATTTTCAATTCAATCTTTTAACTGCATTTGATTTAAAGTCTTACTCAAGCTCCAGGATCCTTTTCTGATAGCATTGAAAAGGGTTGATAAAGCACATATTTTATTGCTATAGGATGAAAAAAACTGACCAAACAGAGATTAGACTAACGAATAGGTATATAGTTTCGATTCGATATTAAAGGTTTGATATTTGATACCCATTTGGGTATATACATTAGTTTCAGAAACAATTCTTATTAATGACTAAAATATATCTTTATTTGAAAATTTTTAGGAACTGAAGACTGAGAGAAAAGGTTGAAAGTGAGGGACACATTACAACGCAGCACAGCCAACAGAGAATCATGAATAAAACTGTCTTATAATCAATAACCGGCAGTCTCAAGAATTTTAATCAAATTAAAATACACAAACACTGTGTTAAAGGCATCAATTTGCTAAGTTATGTACAATTACAATTTACATTAAAGTATGACACTTCTAATTTAATGGTGTAGAAGCAAATGAATCAAAATTTAGCATCGAAGTGTAGAGATTTTATTCCTTGTTTTAAACTGTGAAATTCTCAATTCTTATCCCAGCCAGGTTAAGATTGCAGAAAGTCTGTGTGGCTATCATACCATAGTTTAGAGTTTAGATGAAAGACCTTTCTTTGTTTAGTTACTTTAGGTTCAGGCTTATATGCAATACGTGTCTTAATATAACTAATGCGAGTAGTGCGGACTGAGGAAAAAGGATTCAATTTTAATAGTGAATTGAAAGAAATCTGTGACCCAATTGACCGTATATATCAGTGTGTAGAGTTAACAATTTCCGTGTCAAGGTGCGTTAAAAATTCAGTTTGTAATGCCTCATGTGGTGGAAGTTGATGAGGAGAAGCAGCATTTCCTTGCTGATGAGCATAATGGGGACGGTAATAACGACTCTGATCTCCAAAAATACAACCATGGCCATCTAAATAATAAATCTCATCACATCAATATTAGCTGCTATAGTAATGGGGATATTAGTGGGAGTGCAGGGTCCAGTATTAGTATTAATGGTAGTGGTAAAGGTAGTCCAATTAGTAAATCAGATCAACATGCAGCACGAGAAGCTCGCTCTCTTTACGTCATGAAGGTCCTTTCTGCTCTTTTCTATGCGGTCGCGTCGTTTCTCATTACGGTGGTCAACAAAGTCGTGTTGACGAGTTACAAGTAAGTAAAAACTATAAATTCATGAATACATTTTTCAAAATTTTCGACATGTCTTGTCCTTTTTTATGTAATTTTTCATAATTGTATTGTAAACTTATCACTTTATTAGGTTTCCATCATTCCAGTTTCTCGCCATTGGTCAAATATGTACCACCATAGTTGTGCTTTTTTTGGCCAAACAAGTTCGCCTTGTGTCATATCCTCCGTTGGGAAAGGATTCTTTTCGAAAGGTTAGTTATTGAAATTTATTCATACCAATTTTTCATTCGCACTGTGAAAATGATACATTTTATATTAATTCTTCATGAATTCATTCTCTATTTTTAGATCTTTCCCCTGCCAATCATATTCATTGGCAATGCAATGTTTGGTCTTGGAGGAACCAAAACACTTAGCTTGCCTATGTTTACGGCCTTACGGAGGTTCTCTATACTGATGACTATGATGGCAGAGTTTTATGTTTTAGGGTAACGACATCGAGTTAAAATTGAATTGTGCAAACAAGTGAGACTGAACTATTTTAAATTCGACAATTTTATTAACAGTGTTCGTCCGTCTGTACCTGTCCAGATATCCGTCTATACTATGATTGCAGGAGCTGTCATTGCATCGAGGTATTAAATTCTACCCGTCCAAATAAGTTTAAATGAATAAATACGCATGAATTGATTTTATATATTTTCTTTTGAATTTATAGCAATGATCTTGCATTTAATGTGGAAGGATATACTTTAGTAACGTTGAATAATTTCTTCACTGCAGCCAATGGGGTGTATATTAAAAAGAAATTGGACTCGAAAGATTTCGGGAAATATGGCCTTATGTTTTATAATGCCCTTTTTATGGTTATCCCAGCATTGGCATTTGCTTATGTTGGAGGAGAAATAGAAAAGGTAGGATTAAAACTAACTTTTTCTTTTTATTTGTTAAAATCCAAAAATGAGTGAGTATTTAATTTTGTGATAAATTTTACAGGGGTTTGCATACGAAGGATGGCACGATACTACGTTTTTAGTAAACTTCCTCATCTCGTGTTTTATGGGTTTTATTTTGAATGCCAGCGTTGTATTATGCACTCAATATAATTCAGCTCTTACAACTACAATAATTGGATGTCTCAAAAACATTTCTGTAACGTACCTTGGCATGTTTATTGGAGGTGACTATGTATTTCAGTGGGTTAATTTTGTTGGAATTAATATCAGGTAATCAATCAATTCATTCGAAATGTATCCATTGCATTGTTGTTTGAATATTCAAATAGTAAACCATTTAATATTTTTCAGCGTATTTGGAAGTCTATTATACACTTACGTCACATTCAAGCGTTCGGATAACCCAATCTCAAAGTAAAAAATTGACCTGATATTTTCGTGGATTATACATTATTACTAGAACATTGTTCTTTATTGAAGCTTCACATGTTACAACTAGTCTCTCGTCAGCCAAAACTAAACTGCAAAATGTGCGCCGGAAGTGTTTCATTGTTTTGTTACTATATTTTTCGTTTTTAGAAAGGTGCTGTGATCTGATATATTATTAATAACACAGATATTCTTAAAACACAAACCACGTTAAAAATTAATACAGATCATCCATGCTCAGTCATTAGTGGTCATAGTACTAAGCACGAGAAATGCAAGGTACCAAGCGCTAACCATGTTAAAACGAAATGAATTATTGTGTACGAACGAACACTTAAATGAATTACAATCTTTATATTGTTAATATTTAGATATTATAATTTTGAGTTGGGCTCAATTAAAAATCTTGTTTTATTCAATGTACCTAATATAATTACAATGCAGATCTATTAATCAGTGTCGGTTTAATTGAGCTTATTTCGCTCATTTATTTCTTACAATTAGAGTTAATGCATTGTAAAATTATAAAGCTATTTTATTTTACATATGGTTTGTGGCGTGCTAAGGTAATGCAATTTTTTGTCAATTTCAGTATTTGTTATTTATTATTCAGAATCGCACTCATATAAAAAAAGAACTGGTATAAATAAAGAGTACTTACTTCCATGATTATAAAAAGTCAAGAAAGTATTTATTTCACGATGAAACTACAACTACTATTAACTTCAACTGTACGTAGTCAAAGCAGAAAGATTAATCTGGATCTGAAGAAACTTTTACCATCTCTGAGTTTGCATCTTTCACTGGTATCAACATGTAAATGTGTCGAATCCTCCAAGCTTACAAAAACATGTCAATGTCGATAATAATGTATACAACATGCGTGATTGATGTTTATTTACTTAACTAATGGAAGAAGCCACACACAAATATATTTACTTTCTACAAAATCTTCATCATTATTATTAGTTCATCGTTTTGTATATCCCCTGAAGGTAATGGTTTTTGTTGCTATTCAATTGCATCCAATATTCGTTACGTAATTTAACTGGTATGGTAGGCAATTAGGAACTGGGACAATGCAGAAAATGGAAGTATTTTTGACTTGTTATTTCAAAAGACAGATTGACACAAAGGAAGTTTTCTCTAGCTTGTTTCATTTCATTTCATGTTTCTATTTTTGACCCATTTTAAACCTTTCAACACCATCGATCGTAATGAATAACGAAATTCTAAGTTCATGCACGTCAGAGAAGTAGCGATGCTAAATGGTCAATAATTATGGTTAATAATTTGAACCATGGTATACAATAATAATGATATGCAGCATTCTTTAAGCTGAATTGCTTTAACAGCTTTAAAAAGTATGGCTTAAATTAAAAAGTTCAAAGTTTAAGTAGTATGTTAAGACCATTTGGGTACTATTCAAAACAAGATACTTGACTTAATTTTTTCTATAGAGTTCCAACAGTTTGATTCTCGTCACGTAAAAATTGAAGTATTGAAGGACCCCATTAGGATCCTCATGAATATCATGAATGAGGTAATTATTTATTATAAATGTTATATGGCATGGTCAACTACTCAATCTCAATCTCTACCTAATGAAATAAAAACAGAGCAAACAATCAAACAAAAGAGGAAGAAATACAAGGAATCAATTACTTGGTTGAGTTTAAATAGTGATGAGAAGAATGGGTAAACCACTTGTATTAACAATGGATAGAAAAAGGAAGAGATCATTTCCCAAAGGGACCCTACTTATCCAATTACAGGCTTATATCCACTCCAACACGTTTTGTTAGTTTAGGCTACGAGAGTTACTTTGTTCATTTCTTTGTGATTTTAGCTCTAACTCAATTCATCAAGAATCAATCTATTGCAAAGATATACTCTTACCTTTGAAAGAAATATTTAATGAAAGTCTACTAAATTAAATTTTGTGTTCTCGTGCTATTATTGTTCCAAGATACTAAGATTTTCGATACCGTATTTGTCACATATCAATGTGATAATCAAATTTGGATGATGTCAAATGTCTGTATATTTCTCGATTTGCCTTACATTTTTGTAGTAAAAAGACGTGTTTCATTCCTTTCTATGCTTTACCATAATTCCTAGCTTTCCACCTCCATTCAGTCATTTTTGATGGTATCAACATCAATTGCTGTATTGCTATTGCTATCATCAGCCGAAGAAACAGGGGGTGAAACGGAGTCTCCACTTGCACTGCGACTTCTGCTACGTCGAGTTACTTCGAGAACAACACTGGGAGCTTGGGGATTGATAATTCTTGAGGGTATTGCGATACAATCTCTGCATCCAGGGATGGTGCATCCCGTTGGGGGTGGAAGATGCAAACAGGGTTTTAAATTTGCCAGGGCAAATCTTTTGGTGGCCGGCCGGGCGGCAAAATCTGGCAAATTCTGGCAAAATCT
>JAQFZZ010001421.1:0-11240 GCA_034696405.1 Isotoma caerulea
ATACGACATAGCAACCATCCATTGAATTGAGAAAGGAACTACACACTACAGTAAAATTTTAAGAGTAACCTTTACTACAAAAGAGATAAGATCTTAACTATGCATGTGTGTCTGGAGTTCTAGCCCTTATTTCCTCTTTTTCTTTTTATACAAAATAAAAAGCACGTTTGGGTTACAACTTGGATTGTTTGCCGGCCTGCCTTATTTCTTCGAGCAAACAAGGGGAAATTTGTAATGTGATACCCCAAGTTTAATCAGTTAATTACGGGTTTAACCAAGCTTAGAAAAAATGTCTTCATTTAATCAGGATGCATTCAGCTTTGCTGCTGCGGCGTTGAGTTAGTTTGTTAAACAAATAAACGAGTTAAGAAAAACTTGTTATATAAATCAGACATCATGAACTGACAGGTTGTTTAAGTTTGAATTAGGTCAACTTTTTTAGAAAGACTCTCTCTTTACTTCTTGGTTTCGTTTCACTCTCGTGGTCGTTTGGTTAGTAGAACTTTACACAACTTTTTTTTCCTCTTCTTTCTCCGTCTCTGAAATTATCTTGATTTGATGAAAGCAAGCTAAATAGAGTAGGATACCATGTTCTGGGAAACTTACTCTCTGCTTTCTGGTCTGATGTCTGTGTACTTAAAAATTATCTCAATTTTTAAAGTTACCTTTAACTCAACTTTGTCCCTTTTAACCTTAAGAGTTAAATAAAATATATAGCTTAGTTTGGTCCCTGACTACTATCATTTTTAATGCAACTCTTCCGTAGGTGCAGAGTGCAGAGAGACTCATACATTACATTACTACACTGCAATAGAACAATAACATTAAAACTTTTTCATCTTATTAAAGTGCTATTTCATCTGTTACTATTACTCTTATTATTATAACGATGAAAGTGGAAATTCCCCCGTGAGTGGAGAAACGTCAGGTTGGAGAAAATTGGAAAAGATTAGTTTGACGACGACCTACCAGATCTTCCCTTCAGTGTGAGACTTAAATGTCTTTCATATGTCATCCAGGCTTAACTTCTTTACTGCTTTTATATTGAAGATTTCTCGTCCACCCAGACCAGACCAAACCAGTAAGGTAACTTCTAGTATAAGTCCACCCACTCTCAACTTATTCCGTTCCAGACAGATGCTTCCCTTTATACTAAAGATAAGTCTTAAGTCCATTCCGTTGCACAAGGCAAGATGTATTTTTCTAGTGTGATGCGATTTATAAGAAACTTCAAGGATCATTTACGAAGTGGTTGCACTTTCTGGTAATATATGTAAGTTACCAGCATTAAGGAAATTGCGTAGAGCTAAGTGTAAAGATCATCTCACAGTCTTATAAACTTAATATAAAATCCGAGGTGAAATATTACCCAAGCAATATACATAATATGCAGTGAAGTCTTATAGCTTTAATACTTCTTAGAATCTCTTGCCTTGGTTGCACGCACGTGAGCGGATAATTTCTTCTTCGTGTTTGATCTCAGTCAGCTGCATTCGATTACACAGACTAAAGATCAAACATCATATTGTTCCTTCCTATATATTTATATATGTGTATTCTTCTACTTCTGAGAAAAAGAAATCTAGCTTGAGATGGAACAGGAGATGAGATGAATCTGGAGCACGATTTGTCTGCTCTGTGTTCAATGTTCAAGCATATTCAACAATCTAACCAAGGAAATTCACTCTGAGTTCTGAGTAGAAGTTAAAAAACAAAGTTGGATGTTGGATGAACCAAAAAGATAGGATAGATTTAAAGGGATGAAATGGTTTGTCTGTGATGTGATTTGATATAAGGATTTTTTTCGACTATAAGCGATCAGATTCAGTAGGCAGTAGGAAATGGGAGATTGGGACCATACCAATGTCTATGCAAATTTCAATGTGAAGTTCAAACGATTTTTCTCAACCAAAAGAGCACAGAGTCATGAGATTGTCTCATCAAATTCCTTTTTATCTTTTCCCTTTTTTCTTAATTTCTTTCCGGAGATCTTTCACCGAAAAGAAAAGAATGTGTGTGACTGAATGCATTTGACTGTCTTGTGATTGTCTGCTGTGGCTCTCAAGACTTGAATTCGAAAGAAAAACTCTCCCGTTTGAGTTTGACTTGCTTCGGTTCTTTTACTTCTCAGTCTGGTATGGTCCGTCCTAAGAGTCCTAACCCAGGCTAACCTGCATTGCATAATGGAATGGTTTTTTTGAGTAGATGATAGTATAGCAGTAGTAGTAGTGTCATGGCAGTGGCAACCTATTTGCCCATCCTTCCTTCCTTACTCTGATGTCTTTCCCACTCATTGCCCCTTCTCAATCTCAATCTGCTTTCTCTTTCCTTCCTGACTGACTGCCTCTGAGTTTTTCCATTTCCAGTCCTCCTCTCAATTTTTCTTCCACAACTTCTTAAATGGGAGCGAACACACTCACTTTATTCCAGATGGAGACTGAAAGGTAACCCTGTGTAGTGTGCCTATATACCCGTATACCTTTAGTCACTTTCTTACTCTCAACTATATGTAGGTGTATGTATTATTAGTGTCTGGTTTGACCTGGTCTTGACTTCAGAAGAATGTCTATCTATATATAGTGTGCCAGTTTCCAGTTAACCATGCCTTGCCAAGAGAAGACACTCGACTATCAGCTTTCAAGACTGGAAGAAGAAGGAAAGAGAAAGAAACCAACCTGAGAAAGCACTGATGTGATCAAAATGTGGATCTGAATACGAATGAGCCCTTGGAATCTGACTCTTTCCAGAAGAAGTCAAGACTAGGAGAAATATTATAGGAAACCAACATTCATGTTATGTACCATCGTATTGATGTGGGTAGATTGTTCTAGTTATACTCGTACTTATACAGTCAGTGTATTATATGAGACAGAGACAGCAGAAGCAGAATTAGTTTAATTTAGAATCCTTTTGTTATACTATACAAGATATATTTTCATTACTCTATATAAAAGTATAGGATACTTGTGATGGGATGATATCCATCCTACTTTCTCTGTCACATAACGGATAGACTACAAGCATGTCCCATTTCTTTAAAAGTCACAGAAAGAAACAAGAAGGTAGGAAGGATAGGATGGAGTTTAAATTGATTCAGAGAATAATAAGAGATTCCTCCACTGCCACTGCCACCACTATCCATTGTACATATGTTACTCTAAATCCTTAGACGGTTGAAATTTTGAAATCACGTACTTGAAATGTTCTTTGAATAAAAAACAGAACAATTAAACCGTCTAAACTAAACCATGTGCCCTGTCCCTAACCACTTTTGGTTTTTATTGTTCGCTAGTATAAAGAGACGACACATATAGGTATTCCATTTAACTTAATTGGACGCTGTTGTGCCTGATATGTACAGGGTGATTACTTCCTTTGTGCATACTAAATTTCTTACACAATTTAAGTATGTCATCTTAATAATGCTTTTAGGAAATAAATATGTTGTTTAGAAAATCTAAAGAAAATAGTATAAAAATCCTCCACTATCACTCACATTAGTGCAAATATGAAAGATGCACCTAATCCTAACAACAGTCTTAAAATACGATGTTTTCCACTAAATTTAATAATACAGACATTCACTACCACAAGGAAAGTGACAGTAGTACTCTATATCTCACAATTGGGGTGAGTGAGTCCATACAATCTAAAGGGGAAAATATAATTCCATCTTTAGTTTAGCTCTCGACTTTCTTAAGGTACTTTCCCTTTCCCTTCTCAAGATACCTGGAGTTACACTAATGAGCCAACTTTCATTCTCTCCCAGAGTCTCACTCACTTTCAGAGACCAATCTTCTTCGTCTTCTTGTCTCTTAGCTATTCAGTCCTTGTATGTCAGATATTTTACGTTCCGGTACTTTACTACCTCGTGCCATACCAACCATTACTCCTATTATATGTAGTATATGGTTATCCCAGTTTTTTCTCCTTTATCTGTAACCGCAATCATCTCGAAAACCAACAAAACATATTACATCCATGCATTTGTAGGACTTACAAAAACGAGATCGTAAATGGTATGGTATGGATCTCATCTCTTTAGTAGAGCACATGGAACACGAAGTTTCCTTGCAAATGCGTGAGAATATTTAATTGGCTTAGTTTTCCTAAAACCACTTATTCCTTTTTAGGCAAAAAGTAAAATTGCAAGTGATTTACCTAAATAAATGTCACACTATTTTGTTTTCTTAATTTGCCCTGTTTAAATTCTTTCCAAATCGTTGTGAGTTTAGCTTTAGACTAGAGATGAAGACACCACATCATTTGTGATGTGATGTGACTATGTGACCAAATACATTCATTGGATTTCCTAGTAAGTTCCTTCCATTTTTCATTCGTCTCCTGCCGATAAATCACGTTTAGAGTTCCCAAAGCGTCGTAATCATAGGATAGTGTGTCTTTTGCAGTTTTAGTTATCCTTGTCAGAGTTCAAAGAGGAAGAAGTTGAGTATTTTACTCGTCTTGCTGAGGTGGCTATGGCTCATCAAAACCGTCCCCATCGTTCTTGGAATGAAAACCCAAACTCTAAACAGTTTCAGCATTGAGAAAGTAGACAAAAGAGAAACTCCATTACACTTTTATGCTGACATTATGATTTTTACGGAAGTCTACAAAATCTTTTGGGATCTCGGAGGTAAGCCAAATCTGAAATCATTGCGGCGTACACTACTTGGGGTAAGTCAAAAGTCTACTGGAGATACAACTTATGTCTGGTTGAAAAGGCAGCAAAATGCTCTTCTTTACTCTGAGTGGTCATACAAGTACAGTACTGAGACTGTTTTTTTTATCTCGTTGAAATTGTGTGGGTGAGGGTGATCGCTTCGTCGGTTTCTGTAAGGTGTAAGCTTTTTCAAGTATGAGGGAAAAAGTTTTGTTTGTACTGCCACTTTTTGCAACAAAAATGGAAACTTGGATGATCTTTTAGGTAAAGTTTTATACTTTATCGATAAATTGCCTTTGTTATGGTGTTTAATCGTTAAAATGACGTTTGCAAATGTATTCTGTAGGAGAATTGAACTGTTTTTTTAGTTGAATTTTAATTTTAGTGTCAACAGAGAGAAAAAAACCGTTTAAATTTCCGTTCAATAAAAAATTAAGAATTTCAATACACCTGCAAAGAACATAAATTGACTCAAGTATATAATAGAGGCTAAAAGCTACATATAACTACTTAACTACTACGTAGTATAACTACTTAAGCATTTTACTTTAACATATTCCATGACTGCTAACTAAACTTAACCTTAAGGACCTAATTTACTATTTTACATACTAAATTTTTAAGTTAACTTTTGAACCCATCCCAGAGAAAATGACACGTCAAGACTCCCATTCGAATTTTCTATCCAAATTACTTCCTCCTATTTATTAGTTGAAACTGGACAGAGAGGAAACTCATAAAATGCCTATTACCTCCCAAGCCTACCTTCTGATTCCTTGAAGTAAACTAAAGTTTTACAACTCCTTCAAATAAAGAATTTAGACATGCTCCTTTAGCCAATTTCTTCCCATCGCATCGTACAAACTATTAGTTTAGACAAGCTAAAAACCTCCAAGGCAAAAACAGATTCGGTAAGATAAGCTTGAGTAGTTGTGCGTTCTATTGCATTATTGCATTGCTTACACCAACCACAGCAGGTATCCTCTATAGTAATTTCTCTATGCTATACAATATAATATAATAAAATACCTATCTACTACTATACATAGTCAGTAGGAAAGTAAGATATTTCCACAAATTATCGATTTCACCAAAAGAAAACAGAAAAAAATCCATTCTGCAGAAAAAACCAAGCCAAACTAAACCAACCACGAAAGGTATTCTCCACTCGGAGACGTAATGCCTACGTGATTTTTCCTAACATTCTGAACTACAAAACCGTTTCTTTTCTCCACATGGTCCACGTGTGTGTGTAAGTAAAGAAAAGCTTGTACTCAACCCGTCAGAGAGAAAAATCAGCTTTTATTTAACCAAGACCCAATTCCTTAGAAAATTTCACAAAAGTAGATTCTACCTAAAGGTAGGCTACTCTAATATACTTCCTTAGATATTTATGTCCAGTGCAAGCAAACTAACAGACTTTCTCTATTACCTAACCTACAACCTACAAGTCGGCATTTTCACGATGTACACAGTCAGTCGAGTCCCTCCTCAATGATATCATATAGCTGGGTGGTTTGATTTAGCTTCGAGTTGCAACACTCGTTCTAAATGATGTAGCGAAAAATGCTTAAGCAAAATGAGACTGAACTGAACTGAAGTGCAGAACAGGGCTTGTTATTATTATTATGTTATTCTGACATCAAACTAGACTCTCCATCTCAAATGACATGGAACTTGAAATCGCTATTGCTATACTTCAGTGTGTCAGACCAGACCAGACCAGTAAGGGTTCAGGATTTAACCAAGTAGTCTTACTTTCACCCGGTATGGAAAACGATGCAACACAACACGAATCATAATAATAATGTAAACTTTCACTACCAGTGTCGGTCGGGTTTGTATACAGCTTTTTCTTGTATGGATGGTGGAATGTATGGATGCAACCGACGTTCCTTTGTATAATGATGCAATAACCTAGTTTGTGAATCTGCCTCTGTGTTTAGAATGCTCCGAGCATTATACCTATTTTTCTTATGAAGCAGGTAGTGTTTTTTTACTCTCTTTCTCTCTCTGACAAAAATAGGACGAAGGAGGAAAGCAGGTAAAAGAGGTAATATTATATTAAGGTTGAGGTATGTAAAGGAAGGATAGTGTTTGCAGGTATCGTCGTTGTCGTTTATGTCTTTAGAAGTAAATAAAGACAAGGAAATTCGGTGAGAGGAAGTATGGCTAGGAGCGATAAGGAGGAGACCATAGAATTTGTATCACCGGAGACCACATTAAGTAAACATGTTGGTTCATTTTCATTTCTTCCATGTAGATATACCTACCATACCTACCTAGAATGCATCTGCCTATCTTTGTAAAAGTAGGGAAAGTTGTAAAATGTACTTGGTGGAATGTAGAATACTTTTGGGATAAGAAATAAAGACAGAGATGAGACTATGAGACACACACGAGAGATATCATAAGGCTATAATATTATACTATGTATGAGATGCATTCATTTAGTGCTACTTTGAGTATTGAAACTTGCTAGGATTTTACTAGGTTGTACAAAAGTACATGCAAAATGGGTGACGGATAACGACTTTCTCTTTTTCGTCAAAGACAAACTCATCTCTTTCCGTCCCACCTGCTTGATGATTATATGAACCCATTTCCCTAGTTTACTTTTTCCATTGTTATCTCTCTCCTTCTTTTTATCTGGAGATTTGCACTGTGGGCTTAAGACCAGACCAAGACCAAATCAGTCGTGTGTGCAAAATGTAAAATATTCTTTAGTTAAGATCAGAAGATTCATATGCATGACGTATATATACCGTTATAATATAAACAAGACTCTATATTTAAATGGAAATCTTTTAAACTTTTTGTCAACTCAGAATTAATAACTGAATTGAATTAAAAAAAAGAGCAGTTATGTCTCAAGTATATAAAATATATCAAAAGTTATCAACATTGACATACTATATGCGGAATACTACGAAAGTTATACTTCATAATTTTACGTAGGTGTGGACTTAAGTACTTTTAATAATTCCAAATGTCATTGTTCAATTCATTACAGCCTTTACACAATCATTCGTAATGAATAAGCAAATTATCTCTGGTTGGAGGCTTGGACTGAGCAAACACTTGTGTTTCCCATCGCTTCATACTATTTATGGAAGAAATTTTATGACAATAGAAGCTGTAAGACTGCACGTACGTAATTACGTATTATAATGATTTTATTGTTGGAAAATAACAACAGCTAAATTTAATTCTTGGCAACAGACATAATTGCATTATTCAATGTTATTATCTCAGAGAAACTAGGTAGAAAATAAATACCAAACAATGCAATATTAAGCCTAGAGGCTTATCCTTGGAGATAAGCTTGATTCTCCATACATTATAGACAAAAACACATCATAATTATAGCATAAGACACATTTATAACAGTTTTGTGCAATATATTGCAAAACTGTGCGAATATTTTCAGCTGCTTGGATTCAAACAAAATATAGAGGCTGAGAAAAACTATTTTAATCCCATATCATTGAAATTTAAAACTAAAAGTAATTGTTTAGTTTCAGCTGGTTCAATTTTATATTAAAACAGACAAAGCAAGAGTAGATCCTTCGCTAAAGTGATAAATGAAAGTATAATAAATAAGGTTTGATACAAATTGCACCGACATTCTACAATATTTTTAAGTATTTGTTGTGACAATTATAATGATATGGTTATGTTTTAACGATGATATGAAATGATAGGATAATCCTATTGTGAAAGCTTTCCTTTTCTTCATGTGATAATTATTGAGCTATTGTATTCAACTTAATACAGTTGTCGTATAGTAACTTGTACATTAATTTAGTTCCACATAGCGAAAAGATTTTAGAAAATTATACACAGTCAGTGGAAAAGTATAACATGACGTACAATAAAATAATCATTATCAACAAAATGAGTGTCGGATAATTTTAGGCAGATTAGTTGAACTTTGTTTTATTTCTAAGCCAGGGAATTTATTCTGGAAGAAATATGAATGAAAGCGTGATTATCTATCATTGAGAATAATCTTTAGACAAACTCTCAAAGCAATAAGGATTTTGCATGTCTCATAACTAAGAACTGCGGAATGGAAGATGATATATTATTTGTGTTTGTTTCAACTCTTTTGTTGACAGCGGAGCTTTACATCTTTATTGTTATTTTATGTAAGAAATACATTAGTGCTTTATTGTTTTATAGATACACTTTATAGTTTGGCAAAACACAAAACATTTTCCTATAAATATTATGTAAGTGTTGGAATGAATGGGAATATATATATATACAAGTGGTTAAAGACAGTATAACTTGTTATATGTAAAAAATGCACTATGCTACACAGGGATATTATCTGAATGAAAAGTGATGTCTAAAACATGTAATTAAAATGGACAAAATTAATTGACAGCTTGACATGGTTTGGACTTGAACGTCTTCGACTCCCATAGGCTGATTGATAATATACAGCTTTATATGTATATATAGCTTTTATTATGAAAGACCAGGCAATAAATAGTAAGAGGCAACTTGTGAGAAAAGACACAAATATTTCTGCTGTGCACGATCGTTTAATAATAAAATTTAATTAGAGTTCAAACAAGGAGATCGAACTTTTACGCACAAGGACTTCGATTATCATGCTGAAGCATTAATTAAGAAAACAGGTTCCAGTCACCCGTAATTAATTTCTTGTATTATTACGTACGGCGCTCTTTATATTCATAATCAAAGGGAACATAATACCTCACTAGGGGTATTATTGTTATATATGAGGAAAGTAGGAACTTTTAGTGCCCTAGTACTATTGTATTGTCTGCCATAAGTATGACAGGGGTTCGCCACCAAATAATAACTTGTCAAATGCCCCATCAATCAAACAAGTTTCCTTTCTTTGTGAGTTTCAAAATTAGAAGCGAAATTCTTCACGCTGTGGCTGCAGATCCTGGCTTAATGAATTATTTGTAAAATGTCACGAAACGTCTTCACATTTCTGAGGTTTCGTCCTTCAAGAGGTTCAGTGCTTTTTTTAATACAACCTTGGTTTAATATATACCCTTAGTGTATTAGTTTTGGTTTTGTTTGTAGTAGCCATTGCCTTAGATGATGTATGATTAAAAGCTTGTACCGAATAACATTAACTGCTTTCTGCTTTAGAAAATATCAACTATAAAAGTTAGCTAATTTCCCGTGTGCAAAAATATGTTCATAAAATAATTCAACTAACGATATAATAGAGCTTGCAGTTATTTTCTGGCTTTTTGGAGTAATTGGAAACACTTTGCTGAAATATTTAGTATTTATCAATTCTTCCCAAAATTATATTAAAACTGTTTATGGGTTTTACTGTTTACAAAGGTCATCAAGATATATTGAAGCCATAACATAACGGCGACTTTTAAATTATAAATCATTCCAGTGTGTTTAAGTGTTTAAGGTTGAAATAAGGTTGCATAAGTGTTCAAAGTTAAATCAAAATACATAACATATTAAGATAATTATGCCTGGATTAATTAATGATGGTTGCAGTGCACTCTTGCAATTATTGGTAGAAGCTGAAATAACAATTAGATTATTTCTAATTATAACAGCAATTTTCGTAAACTGAAGGTTCCACTGCAAATTATTCAACAGTAGAAAGAAATTCCCACCGCATTTTGGATCAACCTTTCTAATGAGATATTCTCCAATTTTTTTCTGCACCATAGGAAATGAAATAAAAACTACTGATAAAAATCCCTTTGATATTCAATTCCAATTTTTACGATAAGGACAAGTAAAGAAGAAAAATAATCAATATCCTTGACTTTCTTTAGTTTGTCTAATTTACTATCCTAAAGTGAAACTCTATGATGAGATCGATAGATTTTATTTTTAGATTGGTTTGCTTTGGTAGTCGAGAACAAACTCTAAAATTACCTAAATTATAAATTACTCCCTTTTTTATCCACTTTTTTAATCAAAGATGTCATCGTACATTGTCACGTTGGGTAAGCCATCGATAGATCTTGTAAAATGACGATATTTCCACCATAGGTTAAAGGTATACCAGTAAACCTCTAGTAATGATTCACCATACACACAGCCATAAAAATACTTAAAATTAATGATAAAATACCCTACCTTATTAGGTATCACGTGTCGTCTGTGCAATTGACAACAACGGTCAAATAATGACTGATAATGTGCGATAAAAATCTATCTGATTTCAATTAATAATTTAGCATGTTTCTGAAGATAATGGATTATATTGTCAACTTGTCTTGTGCAACTGCAACTGGATTCCTTTTTTCAATTAATCGCCTATTAGACATTATATAAGTCTGTATAAAATAATTTATCTCAAAAAGTATAACTACACTTAATCATTAAATCTTAATACCTGATGAATAGACAATCATCCTGTTTTCCAGACAAATAATAATATATTCACTCGAGCCCGTTATATAAATTAAACGAAATGTGGTGTATTTTGATTACAATTTTATCTAAGATTCTTCAATCTATTCTTTCTAGTCTCATGTGACCCGACCTTCGTCTTCAGACTTGAATGATCACATCACCCTTTACTCTTTAGTACACACAGAAAGAATAA
>JAQFZZ010001422.1:0-11235 GCA_034696405.1 Isotoma caerulea
AATTTCAAAAAAATCTCTATCGCTGGATCACCTGTATAACGAAAGAAAAAAAGAACCAAAACCGTGGAAACACGTTGTTATACATATATATGTATTTATGCTATAAACTCTTGTTTTCTCCAAACCACACCTCCTGTGATAGGTTTATTTTACACTATGATTTGATACATTTGGGATTTAATACACGCTATTTAATAATGTTGAAAACATTAAGATTTATTACTTTAAAGTGCCTTAAATGGTAAACTTACGTCTATATAAATTTAAAAATTGGTTGTTTCATTAAATACTTTTTCATGTTTACAGAGCAAACGGGATACATTGATGGTCCATATCAAATGGTTTTACAGGCCGTGTGAAGTTCCTGATACAGTGTATCAGCCTTTAATTCAAGATCGAACAACCGTTGAATTATCTAATGGTAAGATGAACTTGCAAAGTTTTTAATTACTAAAGCATAAAAAATTGACATATTTTTATGTGAATAGACGTATCAGGTTCTGGTGGTAAATCAGATAATATCGCGGCTCAGTTTCCAGAGCTTAGTGGTCGCGAGCTCTTCATTTCTGATGCCACCGACACTTATCCTGTTTCGGTTCTGAGGTAAGCATTATGTTGTGAATGTTGTGATACGATAAAGTATAGATAGGTAACAGGTTGCGCCTTCAAATGTTACAATATAATATCCGTTAATTTGCAATTAGGGGACTGTGCCGTGTAGAACACTTTGCAGAATTGTCATCCTTAGTAAAAGCTTTCAAGCCTAGCCCGGACAGCTTCTTCTACGTTTTGGGTTACAATCCGGAAACACGCAGGCTGGCTTCCACGCAGGGTGAAATACGGGTTGGCCCGTCTCATCAGGTAAACGTTATTATTGTTAGTATCCGTACTTATGCTTTTTCCCCTTGTAGAAATCGAAATCAAAAAAGTGACGAGTAACAATCCAGATAACATTTTAACAATTTGCTTGATTTTGAAACTCAAAGGCACGTCTTCCAGAGCTGCAAACAGGATTACCGGTTAAGTGTGAAGAATGGGAAGACCTGTGTTGGAAACCGGGCGTGAACTTAGATGCAGACTTGGTGATGTACTTGAGGGCGGCCCGATCTATGGCAGCTTTTGCAGGAATGTGTGATGGAGGATCACCAGATGATGGCTGTTTAGCTGCTTCTCGAGACGACACAACAATCAACGCATTATCTGTTGTACGTCTATGCATAACAATGCTAAAGGATCTTAATATTAAGGAATGAGTTTGTAGATTTCAAATATATTTGATTAATGTTAACAGCTTCACGAATCGGGATATGATCCTGGAAAGGCACTACAAGCATTAGTTAAGTATCCAGTCCCCAAAGGAATTGATAAAAAGTGGTCCGAAGACGAAACGGTAATAAATATTGCGATTCAAAAAAGAAAATTTCATTACAGATAAGCATTTTGATTTTATAAAACAGCATGCTGATTGAATGATTATTTATTATTCTTTTAGAAACGATTTGTAAAAGGTCTAAGACAGTTCGGCAAGAACTTTTACCGTATTAAGAAAGAACTTCTCCCCAACAAAGAAACCGGAGACCTTGTTGAATTTTATTATCTCTGGAAGAAAACCCCTGCAGCTGCACCAAGTCGTACGCATAGGCGACATAGACGACAAAGTGTGCTGAGGAGAATTAGAGCCCCTAGAAATTCTCGAAATAATAAGGAAGATCCTGGTAAGCTGATTAATTCAGGCTCTTTGTTGAATGTAGCTGACCAATCTTCATCCTCTAATCGCTACACAGGTGATCTGAGCTCAGCCAGTGAAGAAGACAACTCGGAGGAAGACTCTGATTCCCGCGATCTAAGCGGTTATCATTGTCGACATTGTTTTACCACTAGTAAGTCCATTTCTTAATTACATTTACAATTTCCAACCCTACACGCTTTATATTTAATCTCTTCGAACTTCGAAGTCATTTCATGCAAAAAATCAAATTCAAATTATGTCTACCTACTTCCAAAATATCTATCAGTCATCGAGTCATCGTATTTTACACTGCATACAAATTTTAACTCTAAACCCAATTAATTAAATTAATGAAAACTTTTGTTCCAGGTTCTAAAGATTGGCATCATGCAGGGAAAGATAAAGTTTTACTCTGTACAGAATGTCGAATTCATTTTAAGAAATATGGCGAGCTACCACAACTTGATGGACCCAAAGACCCACCATATCTTTTTAGACCTGTTGTACACGATGACGAAGGCCGAGTAAGAACTCGCACTCGAACCAAAGAATTGGTAAATTCACCAACAAATGTAAATAATTATTTTTTACAAGATGTAGTTTTTTGAAACAGTAGCTTTGCTTTTTACATTATGTAAAAAATAATTTTCGAGGATTTGGCTTTTTTCAACCGGTTTGATATGAGATTTTTATACCATAGAAAAATGCAATGCTAGATTTACTATTTAGCCAAAGGCTATAAAACCGGGACTCCTTAATTTCTACATTAAGTCAATGTTGTGTTCTTTTTGTGCTTCATATTTTATTTAATATTTTTTTAACTTTAAATTTAAGCATAGACTTTCTTAAATAATTTATAATAGTTTTGACGAAAATTTTTAATATAATATAATGGTTTATAAAAAAAAGAATGCAAGAAGTCGTCCTAAAAGAGGAAGCGGAACAAGTACTCCAGAACCAGAGATGAAAATTTCCGGCAGAAAGTCGCCTGGTGCTGCAAGCAACACTTCATCATCCAGCGATAAAAGCAAAAATAAGGTAATTATTACTTTTTTGTTCTTTCTTTTTTGAAAAAGTAGCTTCATTCCCAAAAAATAGAAATTCAAAGTTTGTTGTATATTTCTGTTTCGGAAATTTAAAACAAACATTAATTAATTTTAATTTAAAACACGCTTAATTAATTAAAAATAATTTCTAATTGTAATTAATTTATATTTATCTTGATTCTTTTTATTGAAGTCAAATACAGCAAGTCCAGCTCCCCGAGGAAGGAAGCGAGGGAAGGAGAGTGGAGATGAAAAATCTTCAAGGATTAAGAAGCAAAAAGAAGACCGAGCGGAGGTACGTTATTTTTTTATATTGTTAATGGTTTTGTTTTTGTTTGTTTATTAATAAACTGAGTTTTAAAAGTTATATTTGAATTGTATTTTAAACAGAGTCCGTCAGGTAGTTCAGTTGCTAGTTCCGTGGAAGACGAAAATGAAACAGAGCCTACGGAGCTGGATGCCGAGAATGACAATATTGACAACGAAACCCCTGAAAATGAAAACTCAAGTTCCAGAGCGTCCTCGCCCTCGCCCGAGGCGGAATCTGTTGGTGAGTCAGCCCCCGGTCCGTCAGGAGTGCAAGACGGCGAAATTGCATCTTCCTCTACAAGTTCGAATCCCAAGTGCCCAAGTGCTTCTGAAGCAAACAATAAGAAATCCCCAGAACCTGATGCCATTTCTGTCCCAGAGGGCAGTAAAGTGGATGATCCGTTGCGCTCTTCGCAACCAGAATCTCATGTCCCCAGTGTCGATGTCAAGAATAGTGAAGTTTCTAGTGTTCGAACACAGTTACCTACTGATGAATCTTTGGAATCGACTATTATAAAAGTTGAGCCTAATGTTAAACCACTGGTCAACGAATCTTTTGATAAATCACCGCCGTTGATAAATGACAAGCCTGTTAGTGATGGTGTTGTGAATGAAAGTAATTCAGTATCTGAATCTGTGGGTGTAGTGAAAGTTAAAGAGGAATTTCCTTCTGCACCAAGTGACTCTGAATTGAGTTTAAGCATGCAAGGAAAGGACCTTACTCGTATGGATGCACATCAGCATCCGCAACCCCTTGGATCTCAAGAGGAATTCAAACTAAATAGCTCATGTGCCACATTTAACACAAACAGTATAGTAGATGGCCGAGCCTTCGTAGATTCCTCAATTTCCAATGGTGTTAGTGCAAATAATAGTATAAAAGAAGAGAAACCTTTAATTGTACCAGGTCGGCCAAGTCATCTCAATCTTGGTATGCCAATTGGCATGATGTTTGGTTCAATGAATGCGACTAATGGTAATGCAACTGTAACAACCGCTTCCAACGAAAATCAAAATACATCATATTCTTCCCGATCCATGGAGTCGCCGGGAGCAGGTTCAGCTGGGCTAATAACAATAAAAGATCAAAAATCTCTAATGTCACCGATGACAGAAGATCTCAGCAAACCATCGACAAATCAAAATCTGAAGCCTTTTATGGAGGACAACTCAGGCCCTATTCCTGCTCCCCCAGTGTCATATGGAGGCCTTCCACCATCTTCCGTTTACGGTAGCACTTCTGCACCTTCGAATGTTGTACACAGTGGTTATCACCACCTACCTCCAGGAATATCTATTCCCAAAAGTTCTCCTTCAGGGCTTTTCCAACCTGGTTTACCTCCCCCACCTCATCAACCCCCACCATTAGTTTCGCAACCTAATAATTCGACATTAGATTCAAATGTGAATTCCGGGCCCTCTGTAGATCGTGAGCGTGGACACGAAAAAGAGCCTCCGCTAGTTCCGCCATCGGAATCTTCTATGTATTCTAGTCCAATGGGAAGATTTTATCCACCTCCTACACATCCAGGTCTTAGCCATCCCCTTGTCCACCCATTTTCTCCTCACCACTTTCCCCCTCATCAGCATCCTCATAGTATAGGAAATGTTGTCTCTGATAATTCCTCCGTTCCCCCAGGAGGACCTCCAGGTCAACAAGGACACCCAGATGTAAAACCTGATAACATTCCTAACCCACTTCAGTCTCTAAGGGAAGTTAAAGTTCCAGGTTATCCAACGTTTGATGCACCGTCTTTGAGTTCAAACCAAAATTCTGTTAACTCAAATAACTCAGCACCGCACACCAGCTCATCAACTTCTCCGTTTTCAGGTGCTTCTCATAGTGTAGAAAAAATGAAAAGGGAGTCGGGATCTGACAGAGATCATCTTTCGGACAGAAGAGGTTCAACGGGTGGGGAAATTCCAAATAATGATCAACATAGAGAAAGAGTGGATAGTAGGGATCGTGATCGTGATCGTGATCGTGAAAGGGAGAAGCTTGACCGTGAGAAGGGAAGAAGTCCTAAAGTAACACCAGGGTCCTCTTCGAACTCAGGGCCTCCAATGCTTGGACCATCTTCTGTAACAATGGCGTCGACAACAATGACAACACCAGCGGGACCACAAGGGCCAATCCCACATCCTAATGTTCACTTACCACCACCACCCGGAGGACCGTTTCCAGGAGCATTCCATCCACATCATCCTCATGCTCATCCATTTTATAACCATTACGGATATGCACCATACTTTGCCCCATATCCGTTCTCCCATTACCCGCCTGGACCACCAGGAGGTCCAAGAATGCCAGGCGTGTCTTCAGCTCCTCAGCAGCCACCTTCTACGAGACCTGCATCTCCGGCCAATCAGCCATCAAATAGTGGAAAGTCTAATGTTAGTGACGTTTCTCCTGGGTCCCATCATTCCTCTTCGCACCATATATCAAGCAAAAGCTCGAGTAGTAGTTCAAGCAAGCACATGAGTTCTAGGGAGTCTTCGAGTCATGGCCATAGTCATAGTCAACACTCTTCGTCGCATAGTCGATCAAACAACATGACATCTGGATCAATGATGGACCCTGTAGATATGGAAAATCATGATAATGATGACCAAGATGAAACTCCAAGCCCTCATGGTGTACCAAGAGGTCCAAGTCCGGAGCCCAAAGTTGAAGATTCTGAATGCCATAGAAGTCAGAGTGCAATATTTCTTAGACATTGGAATCGTGGCGACTTTAATTCGTGCGCAAGAACTGATCTGACATTCAAACCTGTTCCTGATTCCAAATTAGCTCGTAAAAGGGAAGAAAGATTACGAAAGCAAGCTGAGAAAGAGCGAGAAGAAAGGGAAAGAGCAGCTCAGGCCAGAAAGCAAGTTTCCGGCACGCCAGAACGAGAGAAACGCGAAACTCCCAAATCTGGTGGCAGTCTCCAACAAAGCATGGGGGGTGGTGGTGGTCCTCCCGGAAGTATGGAACAATCAATGAATTCACCTTTTGATAGATTTACACCTCGTCCAGGTGCGTTCGGAGATACACCAGCGTTGAGACAGCTAAGTGAGTATGCTCGTCCTCATACCGGATTTTCACCAGGAAGTGGTTTGAGACCAGGACCTGGTGGTATGATGCCTCATCCTTTAGATCCAATGTTAAGTGGCCCTTACCAAATGGGTCTATACGGACAAGCAGCGGCTCGAGAACGGATGGAAATCGAAGCATTAGAAAAGCGAGAGCGTGAGATTAGAGAAATAAGGGAACGAGAATTATCTGATCGTTTGAAAGAAGAATTCCTGAGAAATGTCCCTGGAGCGCAGGGTGCTCATAACGGAAATCCTGGTGGACCTCCAGGAGGCCCTCAAAGAATGCCTAACCCCCTTGATCCTCATTGGCTTGATGTCCATAGAAGATTTGGTGCTCTTGGACCCGGAGGTCCGCAGCTGAGTCAGTTGCATCAGGCTGGTTTCGGATTATACGCCCCACAAGGACCACCTAATACGCTGAGTCCTATGGAACGAGAACGTCTAGGTATGATACTTAATATTTTAAAGTGTATTTATTTATATTTGCAAAATAATTTTCGTGTGCAGATTTTCTAACTAATTAATTTAATGAATATTTCAACTAGGGATTCCAACTTCAGTAGGTATGCAATTTGGTAACGACCAATTAACTGAAAGACTTCATGCTGAGAGGCTGGCAATGGACATGAGGCTTCAATTAGCAGGTAATTATTTACTTGACCCTATTGACGTTTGACTTGACTAGTTTTTCAATTTTGTATATCGATTATTATCTCTTCCGTCATACTGTTTTAGCAGGTCAGATTCCTGGATATCCCGGAATGGATCCATTACTTCACCAAGCTGCCGCTGCTGGTGCTTACCAAAGACAACCTACGCTTATCCCACCCCGTGATGCAGTACTAGGTTTGCATCCTGAACTTCTCGGTAGACCTTATCCTCCAGAATTAGCCCATCATGTAAGATAGTTTTTCCAAACGTCTTGTTATTGTTGTAATGTATTATTTGTATTTTTGACTATTATTTTTTGTTTGATAGATCTCTGCTCATGAGCAACTTCAAAGACAGATTATGATGGATCGGGAAAGGTTTCCTCACCCTGGACCTCATCCCTCATTTTTGGCTCAGCAAGAGGAATATCTACGGTATATGAATATGATGATGAAATAATCATCCTTCCTCCTTATTTTACAAAACTTAGATCGATAATGTAATTTAACTCTGTTGCTCTCTTTAACCATTTTATTCGGCAACGAAGCGGTGCTATATTGTGGCATGCGTAATGATATTAATATAATAGCATTAAAGCCTTGAGTTGACTGCAATGCAATATCTACACTCTCGTTACTAGGTTCTGTGTATATTGTTGGTACAAGAATCCCAGTTCTTATCTTATCAACTTCGCTTTCTATTAGTTTCTATTCCGTTGGTGGCACTCGTAGTCTACTACTGGCTTATTTTCAATCGTCTTGTGAATCGAACCTGCATTTGTTAATTGCTGCTGATGCTGATTGTTTTTCAACAAAATTGTTGTAAACCGTATTATTTCAGGCAGCAGCAACGGGAACGTGAAATGAAAGTTAGAGCTTTGGAAGAAGCTGCTAGAAGACACTAACCTATAAATCCAGACCCACCAACTTTTTTAAAACATGATTTCCAAGTTCAGGTTTTTACATTGAAATATCCGTGCTTGGAACCATACATTTGGCGTGACACACTTCCGACAGAAAACTCAATCATCATTCTATTGGTATAATTTTCTCTTTTCGGAAGAAAAATTTGATTAAAAATTGTTTCGTTTAAAAAACAACATTGTCCTGATCTGCATACGCTCCCACATTCCATGTGTGGGATGTCGTTCCATAGATTATTTGTGCACACGAACGAGGTATTCAATTGTGATTATTTCTTTTAAAGGTCTATGCCTATTTCTATTAAGGTTTTGTATGTCTCAATAATATGTTAATAATAGACACTTGATCAGTAATGATTTCTTGCAAATCTTTGAAAGGGTACAGGAAACCCAGCCAAGGATCTGAATTTCAATGGATAATTTTCTGTGATCTGTTTCGTTTAGTAGTAGCTATTTTAAAATCATCTTTACTCATTAATTAATGATATACTAATAATGGGGGCTTAACAATCTATTACAACAATTTTGTTGTGCGAGTGAAAGTATAATATTCTTGGAAAACTTCATAATTGAGATAAGGCCTCTAGCACCTAATACTATTTTGAATACAGTATAATGCAAATGAATATGCAAGACACGAGTGTGGAGAGACCTTACTTGAGTTTATTTTACTACCCGTGTACGTCCTCTAAATAAACTAAAACAATTTGTAACCATAAACTGCACCTCTAGCCTTTACGAATCGTTGTAGCACAATAACTTTCGTTAGTAGTGACTGTGTCGTAGAATAGTAATTAATTAATTCCAACACGGATATTTTATTTTAAGCATCGTGAGATTAGAGGTACACTGACCCAATCGCTTTCAAAACTTTTAAACAGTATTCACTAGTTGACCTCGTAGAGATCGAATGTAGTGCCAACGTATAAAATTTTTATATTTTAATTAATTTCATTGTTTTTACCATAGGATTTATTAATTAAGATAGAAGTATATATTGTTATTGTTGGCATTAGTATTATTGTATTCCTTAAGTAAAAACTAAATGAACGAGAAAGTTTTTTTCGAGTCGGAATTGTCTACACAACTAATGAAAGTTAATAAGCAGTAGGTAAACTGGAAATGAACAATTATACTACAAGGAAGTATGTACTTACTTTTCATCATGTAATTTTATACTCTATACTCTAGATAAATGTTTAAGAGAGTGATGTATTATTTACATTACATATTATAAAATAATTAGAGCCTAAGGTGACTGCTTGAATGAAATCCTCGTTAAGTTTAAAATGTTGAAAATGTAAAGAAATTTATGACTATTATGTATTGTGAGTACCTGTAGTGTTGATCCAAATAAGAAAATGTAATAATAGAATGTATGATATTATGCCTAATTAATAGATTGTAAATAAATAGGCTGGAGCGATCGATATTTATATGCATATATTATTGTGAAATTAAAGCTGTGTAAAGATCTATTTATCTGTTAAGACTTAAATAGCAACACAACGGCAAACAGCATCAATTTTTGTAGTGGCCCAGATTTGGTTTTATCGAAGAAACCGGTATAGATGTATATTACACAAGTTTGTTAATTGCCTTACCGTACATAATAGTTCAAAGACGTATGAAAGTCATCACACAAATCATATTGATCGGATGCACATACCTTTGTTTTTTACCTACACATTAAATGAAAATATGAAACACAAAGCGAGTAAATGTTTTAGCTAATTAAGTAAGCATGCAATTACTTACATTGTACAGAAAAAGAATTGCAAATTTAATCCGTATGTCATACTTACATTGTAAAATTAAATAAACTACACTTAACCTAAAATGAAACGTACATCCAATAAATAGCGTATGAGATTGAGAACAAAATATTCGACTTAATATTAATTGTGTTTAGATTTGTTTATTCATATTCGACATTCATTCCTACAGAAAACATACCTTTGATTGTTATTGCATAATCATAGAATAGCTTCAAAAGGGACTGAGACAGTAGTTGAAAATATAAATCATTTTATCAAATTGGAACGCAACATAGTCACTTTGCACTTCATCTTATTTAACAAATAACTTTTTGATTTTGACTTCAAATGTCATTAACAAATTTCAAATTTTTATTCATCAAATTGGAGCTACTTAAATTATACCAACTGATAGGAGTTATTTTTGTGTAGATAATTTTTCAACTCAATAACTTGATAATTCTAACCGTCTTGTGGATAAACAACTCCAATCTGCTTTCTAATGGATTCCAAAATTTCAGCAATAAGTAATGTTTCTTTGTGTGATACAACTGGACTCTCGATTAATCCTGTAGAAAAGATGTTCATTTCATTATATACATTTTCCAAATAGAATTATGAACAAGATTAATCTGTCTGACTGGTGATGGCTTATCTTACCATTTTCAATACATCTTCGCACTTCATGACATTGATATGAAAGTCCCATACTATTCCAGAACTTGGTTTCTTTTTTTCCTTCTGGCAATGGAAATTTTACAAGTTCACCACTTGGAAGTGTTAAATCAGTTGGGCACCAAAATGGAAAGCTTAGCTGATAAGTGAAAAAGAAACAATGAAAACAAGTTTTGCATAAAACGATGATGGACTAATTTGCAATTATAATATGATATAGACCTCTTGACGTATTAAAGTGGATACTCAAGTTATCCAAGTGATTAAACAATCCATTCAATCCTACCTTTAATGATCCTTTTGTTCCAACAGCAAATGCTTCATTGGGCATAGTCACTTTGCAATGAGTGACCAAAGTAGCAGTTCGACCATTCGAATACAACAAAGTCGTACTAGTACTTTCATCAACCCCACCGGCATTCATATGACCACCTGCAATCACCTTGAGTGGCTTTTCTCCACCAAAAATCATGCTGGCGAATTGGACGCAATAGATTCCGATGTCAAGGACTCCACCCCCTCCAAGCTCCTTCAACCTAAGCGTTATTTCCTAATTTAGTAATTAATAATATATATATTGCTCCCATTTCCTTCCTAAAGTCATTATAAAACTTACTTGACTCTATCAATGTCAGCAATTGGGACTCCAAAAGAGACATAAACTTGCTTGACATCACCAATATTTCCCTTTTGAATTTCTTCCTGTACCCTTTTATAAGCTGGGAAGAATCTGCTCCAAATTGCTTCCATCAAAAAGAGCTTTTTCGATTCGGCAAATTCGACAAGCTCTCGAGTCTCTTTGACATTGATACCCAAAGGTTTTTCGCATAAAACATGCTTCCCGTGAGACAAGGCCAATTTACCCAGACTTAAATGTTGTGGGTTTATCGAACCAACGTAGATTATATCTGAAATCAGTTTTTGATAGAGGAATTATACCCATACACAAAACTGTTTTTCAGTAACAATTAACATAATATTTGAGAGATTTCAATACGATACGATAAGACACATACCAATTTCAGGGTCTTTGGCTAACTCTTCATAAGTCCCGTAAGCCTTTGGAAT
>JAQFZZ010001423.1:0-11235 GCA_034696405.1 Isotoma caerulea
TTTTTTATTTGTGTTCTCCTACGGGTTAAACATTGTGGTATCTTGATCGAAACAATAACTCAAGAAGAACTGAAAAATATGTCTTGTTCCTCAAAAACATTTTCTCTTGAATTTGCTCCTATTCAAGCAAGATAATCCAAA
This sequence comes from Isotoma caerulea, assembly GCA_034696405.1. Lineage (NCBI taxonomy): Eukaryota > Metazoa > Arthropoda > Collembola > Entomobryomorpha > Isotomidae > Isotoma > Isotoma caerulea. The sequence goes on from JAQFZZ010001423.1 coordinate 142, forward strand.
AATTATAAACTAGATGCTTAAATGATTTCATTTCATTTGTAATAAGTCATCATCATCATTTATCTTAAATGTTCCAATTCTCTAAATTCCTTTGAGAGTAATTAAAATGTTTTCAATTTTAATGTCTAAGTACCGAATAGATAGACACCACACAGACTTGTAACGTGCATCTGTGAGTACTCATTGTCTCATAATTTGAATTAAGTTGCCTTGGAAGAGCTGAATTTAATTTTTTATTTCGAAAATGGCAAAACGAAAGATTTCAAAAAAATGCTTCATTTGTCGTTACCTATCTAGCAACCATGTTCAATTGCCTTGGATTACATACAACTTACAAAGCAAGTGAACTTTTTTGCTACATTTATAGTCACAAAATGCCATCGCGCTACGGATTTTTTATCCAAGACGCTCGACTCATTTATATTATGTGAAATTGAATTACTCAATTTAGCATATAAAATTTTAGGATGATTCATATATTTCTTATCTAGTCCTTCTTGTGCAAAAAAATATAAAAATGTATCCCTTTTTCAGTTAAATCTAGCATTATCTCAAAATACGTGTCATTTTCTTTTCACAAATTGTAAGAGATTTAAAAAATAATGCACAGAGCCAAAGCCTGCAGTCAATGTATAAATAATTCAAAAGTTATAAAAATGCATAGATAATACAATGAATATACCTTTTAATATTGTGCCCACAGAATTATATTAATAAGGTGAATATTGCGCCTGTATGGCTGTAGGTATAATAAAGTACTGAATCAAAGATTCTAGGGCAGTACATCCCCCACATTACATCCCCACACATTACATCCCCGGACACTACATCCCCTAGACATTACATCCCCGGGCATTACGTCCCCTACACATTACATCCCCGGACATTACATCCCCTAAAAATATATGAAAAATGACAGAAATAAAACATAGTATTTATTAGAAAAAAAAGAAATGTTTACTGTCAAGAATAAGCACTGTAAATACATAGACTAAAGTGGAAAATCTATGCGTTTAATTGATTCATTAATTGTAAAATTGTGACACTGGGTCAAAAGTTTGACATTTTTATTGTGACCATCGGGGTTGTCCTACATGGTCCATCTCCAAATCCATTCAAGCTATGACAGTCTAGAAAATGTGTACCACATTTCAAGACGCAATGTTAAACCTTTCGGAAGTTATTGCCCCGACGGTAGGACAGACAAAGCATTACCATAAAGTAGCTATCGCTACTTATTGTTACATTATTTTTTTAAATATAACTTATATAAATGCTACATATTTTTCTGTTTGAATTTATAAATATATATGTGCTTTGGGGATGTAATGTGTAGGACATGTACTGTCCGGGGATGTAGTGACCGGGGATGTAATGCCCGTGTACCGAATCAAACGAGGTCTTTCTACGTTCACTCATATTTATTATAATTTATTCAACACATTGAAAATAAATAGTAAGTGTCACTTCAATTATGCTCAGATAATTGATACGTTGTTTTTTTGCTATAAATATTTGCTTTCAGCTTTTATCCACTTCTTGTAAAATTAGTTCACACTATCGTATGTAACTGATAATGATAATTTTGATAAGACACATTGAAAATGAATTAAATTATATCAAAATCCATTATGTTTTCTTTTGCATAATTCATTTGTCATTTCATTAATTAACACTTGAACAGAAACAAGCTTGCACAAAATCATGACTTTTCTACACATTTTTGTATTCGAAATTTTACTATTCTCCTTCATCCCAATTAATGAAGGACAAAAGACTGAATTTGTTGATCAAGGCTCCAAAGTAGATATTTACGCTGAGTCACAATGGTTTAAAGATAACGTTCCATTTATAGAAGTCCCCATTAAAGAAATAGAAGAAGTGTATTACTACAGATGGTCTTCTTTAAAACGTCATCTTCGTTATACACTTCCAGGGGCTGGATATGTTATCACGGAATTCGTACACAAAGTTGGATATTCTCAGAAGTTTGATACGATTAACGCCGCAGCTGGTCATCACATTGATGAAGCGAGGTGGTTGAGAGATACTCGATATGTTAAGGTACAATTTTAAAAATAATTCCCAAACTTTTTTAAAATGTTCAAAATTCTGAAAGATTTATTTTTGTAGGATTATATAAACGTCTGGGCTCGAGAAGGAGCAGGCAATCAGCAATATTCCGAATGGATAGCAGATTCATCCTACAACGCATTCTTAGTCAATGGAGACTCTGACTTTATTAAATCAATGCAAGAAGGATTTGTCAACAATTTCAACGGATGGAATGACCGCTATGACCCTGCTATGAATATGTACCTTCTATCACCTCACGATGATGCGATGGAACACTCAGCAAGTTCTGAGCAGACGGATGACCCTTACCACGGTGGATTGGGATATCGACCCAGTTTCAACTCTGAAATGTATGCAAATGCAATGGCCATTGCTAAAATTGCTCGCATGAATAATGATGAGGCTACTGCTGTAGAGTTTGAAACCCGAGGGGAGATTATTCGACAAGCTATTTTGAACTCTTTGTGGGATAAGGATAGGAAGTTCTTTTACCATATGTTTAGGTAAGCCATTATTTCTGTGTGGTTGTATTACGTTTCATTTTCAAAGTTTTCCTAAGAATTTGAAAATTTTAAAATTTACAGTGAAGACAATCCAACCAATGCACTTTTGGATACTAGAGAAGAAATTGGTTTCTTCCCCTGGAGGTTTGGTGTTCCAGATAAAAACAATCCCGATTATGAACTAGCTTGGGAAAGTTTATTCGACCCTGAAGGATTTGATTCGGCCTATGGGCCTACAACTTGTGAGCAAAGGAGTCAGTGGTTTGTAGGGAATCAAAGTGACATGTGTTGTTTTTGGTAACGTTTTAGAATGCTTTTGACATGTTAAAGCTAATCATGCAATTTGATATCATTATTTGCAATATTTTATATTTCTAAGGAATGGGAATTCTTGGCCTTATTCCACTGGACATACGTTAAGATCTTTGGCCGCTCAGGTGAAAAACTACAGACCAACTGCATTCGCAAATATTGACAGTTTTCTAGCTCTTTTACACAAATACGCTAGAACACAGTACAAAAACGGAAAACCCTACGTTGCAGAGTGTCATTCAGCTCTAGAGGATTTCTGGGTTTGTGACGCTAGGTTTGTCTTAAAATAAAAAATACATTTTGCATCATTTGAATGCGAATAATAAAATCACACAAAAATTACAAAAAATGCAAATTTCTCGACAGAAACGGTTCCGAACATTATGCCCACTCCACCTACAATGATAACGTATTAACAGACCTTATCGGTATTGAACCCCAGGCTGATAACACATTCCAAGTGAATCCACTCGTCCCATCCACCTGGACATATTTCATCGCTGAAAACATTCCCTATCACGGACACAATATAACAGTCCTTTACGACAGAGACGGATCTCGTTACCAAACGGGTAACTCCGGATTACACATTTTCGTCAACGGCGAACTTGTTGCAGTTCAACCTGAAGTAGGTCTTATGAAAGTTGACATTCCAGCTCCAATACCCGATTCACATTATCGTGGTAGTGATAGAGTTGAAAATTATGCCGCAAACGTCAATGGATATCCAGATTATCCCTTGGTAGACACAAGTTTCACAAGTAATGATGCAAGCATCTGGCACTTGGTGGATGGACGGATATTTTATGACTTTGTGCCTGGAAATCGATGGACAAATTTCGATTCTCCTAATGAAGTAGATTGGGTTTCTGTAGACTTTGGACCTGGAAGGAGTAAATTAATTAGCCAAGTGAAGCTGTACATTTACTCGGATTATGCGACTGGTGAAGGAGATGTCGGTAATTATTTAATTGATTGTCTATTTTATATTATATTTTATATTTTTATATTTATATTTATATTTTTAATATCTTAAAAATTTGTATTTTAAGAAATTAATTTTGAATATAAATTTTTAGATTGCCCAACAAGTTTAACTGTGGAATATTGGAAGAATGACACATGGTCTGCAGTTACAAATCAAATACTAACACCAGCTGTTTGCCTACCAAACGACATTTGGACAGTCAATTTTACGCCATTAACTACACAAAAAGTAAGAATAACTTTTGAAAGAAATACCGAACAGAATACTTTTGTAGGGATGACGGAACTAGAAATTTGGGCACCTTGGCCTCAAGCTCCTTCCGGAACATATGAAGCTGAAGATGGGTTAATAACTGATGCATATATAATGGAATCGTCAACAGCATCTGGTGGGTCATTTCTGGGACAATTTCAACCAGTTAACGCATCTGTAGAATTTACAGGCGTCTGGGCGGATAAGGCAGGAAATTACAGTGTAGATATTCGTTACGCAAATGGTGGCATGTATGTGCCTACAATGTCTTTGCTTGTAAATAATTTACACGAACAAAATGTGTCATTTCCTTTCACTCAATATGGTTGGGGTGAATTTGGCGATGAGAGTTTTGTCAAAATTCAAGCACCACTATCACGTGGAAATAATGTATTGATATTTCAAACGCAAGGTCAGTTAATTCAATTGGATAGCATTTTCGTTTCTAATATTTGATTTTAAAGATATTACAAGATATATTGTGAATTTTGCGTAATAACAATAAAGTAATGCTATTTATAAACAGTAAGACCCCAATCGTAACAATTTTCCTGAACCAATTAACTTTTCTGGGCTTTCAAATAAGTTGATAAGAACTTTGTTAGTGTAGAAGAAACATTGAGTCTGCTTCTACTTGAATGAAGTAAATTCAAGCATCAAAACGGTTTTAGGAAAAAATTGCATCCCCCTGAGCATGCCCCTTATTCTCCACATTATCTTTTTTGTAATATTTTGAATTAAACGCCAATAACTACAGGACTAAAGACAAGTGAAAAGAATGAACATTTATTTTTTGCCCGGTTTGGTAATAAACTCCTATGGTATATTTTATTACAGGTATCAATGTAAAAGTAGTTTTGTGGCTAAAATATTCTTATCCCCAGCAAACCGTCTTGCCTTTTATGCCCATCTTACTTACTTACTTACTTACTTACTTACTTAACTTTTATTAAAGTGTTTTTTCAACATTCAGAGAATACAATCTGATTTTCCGCTGATAACACTATGTAACAAATAATTATTTCGTCCTAATTTCTCTATTCGTCCTAATTAATTTATCAAATTACAATGGATATCTAATAAAAACATCTTTTCTTTGCGACACCAACCACTGTCTTATCATAAATTTGAATTGATCATAGCCTATGTCATCGAGAACCCAATCTTTAGGGAGATTATTCCACAGTGTTTTACCTCTAAAATCGAATGACAATTTATATGTTTGTGAGTAATGAAGACATGTCTTAATCATAGGCATATTGCCCCCATCCCTTATTGCCCTCCTCCATAGTAGTCTTTAATGAATTAACTCCCAATAATTACATGATAACGATTACACAATATTATTTCCATGTTAATTAAATATTATTTATTACTTACAGTCACAGTAGGTAATTAGAATCAGAATTAATTTCGTGTTGAAAATAACTTTCAATACCATCTTAAGTGTTACCCAAGCAAGCAAGCTAGATTACAGATATTACTAACTATTTTATTATTAATATTATCTCATTTGTAATTGGGTTACAGAAATCCAAGATTACAGTAAGTACCAACTCCAATTTTTAAATATTTAAAGCTTTTAAAACCAACTCGTCCATCTCCATCAGTCAAATTTAGTTCAAAACATTTCTGGAATTTTAGTAAAAGTCATTTGATAAGGGATAAATAATTTTGTTTTAGACAAAGCTTCTCCAGTAAAAAACAAGAATCTCATAAGCTTATAGATTTTTATCCCGAACTCTTGTACAAATAGAGGGTGCACCTTATCAATTGCTTGAAAGAACGCTTTACTAGTCGGTGGCCAGTCCTCCGTCATATCTTCATAATGTTCTAGTGCTAAATAGGGAGCGGCTCTTTTAATAATCTCATCCGCACGGGCAAAATATACAAAAGGGAAAAGATATTTTGAAACGAACTCATCACTGCAAAATATATCGTTTCCTACTGATAAATCTTGCATTACAAAAATCCCATCCTTGTCCTTCAGCCACTTTCTAACTTGTTTAAAAAATACATCCAGATTGTGTTTGCCTACGTGAAAGACCATTTCGATGGAGACAACTCGATCAAATGTGCCCACGAAGTCTCGCCAATCTGTTATCTTGATTTGTACAGGAAGACCTTCACACCTTTTAGCAGCTTCTTTGCCCATCACGGAAGAGTTTGTAATTCCTACAACATTCACTTTATAATTCGTAGCGAGATATTTGCTAAGTCCTCCGAATCCACAACCTAAATCTAGAACTCGCATTCCAGGCTTTAATTTCAGTTTTTGAGCTACCACCTCCATCTTGTGCAGTTGTGCTTCTTCTAAATTCTTCGCGCCTTTTTTCCAATAGCCCACTGAGTAGGTCATCGACTCGTCTAGGAAATGCTTGAAAAAATCCATCCCTGTTCAAATTGTTGGCAATTTATTTCTTATTAAATGGTAATTTTAAACGTATTGCTTACATATTACATTTAAATCTAGAAAATGACGGTACAGATTGTATACCTCGATACCTTTAAATCAGGGATGTCGAGATGTTGAAAATAATATGAATCTGATTATGAAACTACAATCCGGACCGACCGAACGGATTAAATCCGAACGGTTTGGATCCGTATAATGTTGTTCAATGTTAAAAAGCACCTAATTTTATATTATACAGTGCAAACTTATTAATAAACGAAATTAGTAATTATAGGGCAGGGCAGTACGTATCATGTTACCAAACTCATAAAAAAACGTTAACAAATGTTTTAAGATGTCCAAAATTCTTAAGATTTAAATTTATAAAATACCTAACTGATATGAACAAGTCTGAAGTTTAAAAACACCAACGTTATGAATTTTGATAAATTTAAATTTTTATGCATCTAAATATGTATTTAACTTACCCAAATTATATTGAGGATCACAGCTATACGCAGCTCTCTGTCTGGATTGAGTATTCAGACATTCGAATTGTAAATAATTATTTAGTCGATTCCAAGGTAATTTATACCATACCAAGGTCCACCCACGGTTTACAAGTTTGATAAAAAATTCATTCATGTCGTGAAACTCCCACCATCCTTCCAGGTAAGATTCACCAATTGCAAGGGGACCGTATGTAATTAATCTTGCATACGACCGCCGATCCTTTACAACAATGTCACAAGGTCTTTTGCCATTTATTTCCACGTCACAATCGAGACATATTTTCTTCACGAAAAATTCCAGAACTGGTGTAAAAGGTAATAGAATCCAATATTGGAGTAATCTTGTAAAAGCTATTGCATGGCTTATGCAAGTCAGTGTTAAGTCTCGTAAAGAATCCATTTCTAATGTTTTCAAATTGATCGGATGTAATAAGCGTATACGCTTATGTGGTTTTTAAAGGTAAAATAACGTTCAATTATTTGAGTATAACACCTTCTGCTTTCAATTCTGAAATAAATCTTTCGCCTTATTCGTTTTGAGAAGTGAGTTTTGTAACATCAAATTAATATTTTTTAATTTTAGAATTCATAAGGAAGATATAAAATTTTAATCATAAGAGTAGAAAATCAAATATCCCAGTTGGTTCACAAATACTGAGAAATCGAATTAGGATTGATGGCCTTTTTTTATATCACAGGTGAATTTGAATTTTACCAATTACCAACCAAAGTGTAGTAAAATAATTGCACAATTGAAGACCAATATAATGGTTTGTTTAGTTCAAGTGAGATTCACAATGTTAAAGCATTACCTGGTATTGGGTAATTTCTTTTACAAATAATTGCTGAGGATTTATAAATGTAACTGTTAAAAATGATTGAAAAATCTCTCTAGGGAAATCTACATACTTGTAAGTTGGAATGAGAAACTTTTGCAAAATAAACCTTTAAAAAATACAAACGAAAATGGCCTAAAATGTTGATAATGCAATTTGAAAAATGCAAAAAATGCATTTAAGTTTTAGTAAAATTCTAAAACACAAACAGCCGATACAGCCCTAATATACGAAAAAAGTTATTAAATACTTTAATCCAACCAAAAGACGTTTTAGAGTAAACGCTTTTAAATAAACCAGACTTTAGCAATAACTAAAATAAAAGAGAAAAAAGTAACATATAATTTTGTCTTGTAAAGAAATTTTTGAAAATGGTAAAACCAAAACACTAAAAAATTAAAAAAAGCAAGAAAATGCAAATAAAAACTTTAAAAAATTCAAAAAAATTACGCAAAATCAAAACCAAAAAACCCTTAAATGTCAATTTCAGTCTTTCTACCAAGTCTATATTAGACTAACTATAAGTCATTTATAATAGCCTTCCTATTGCAATAATTATCGAATGCTTGGGCAATTGCAATAGTGTAAAGTTGAAAAACTCACAATCACTGCATGTGCAATCAAATCTTATTCGTATTTCCCATATAATTCTTTTACTTTTCAAGTTTTGGTTATTACTATATTCGTGTATTAGACTGAAAAACCTATTAACTCATTTGCACCCTGTACCTTGTGAAATTTTTATTGAGGAAAAACTCAACATCGCATTTTTAATTTTAATGGAAAGAACACGAGTTCGTGCTTTTTAACCCAGAGGTTATGCGGTTTACTCTTCGAAAACTTCAAATACTAATTTTTAAAAGGGTAACTGATAAATCACTGCATCGAATGAATCAACATCGATGAAGTTAACGGTGCTACATGTGACAAATTAAAGAGTTGCAAGAAACGTCAGATACTTTATGTGAACGCTCATGGTGTCTGTTAGTCCGGTAGTCCGTCCGTAAAGGCGATAACTTCCGAACGGTTTAACATATCGACTTCAAACTTGGTACACTTGCTCTAGACCACCATAGCTTAGATAAGTTCGCAGATGGGCCCTGTAGGACCACCCCAAGGTCACAATAAAAAGGTCAAATTTTTGCCTCCATGTTAAAGATACGGAAACATTTTTTTTATATTGCCTCTCCACCTCCACCGCATGCTTTATGTGATGTACAGGGACTCAAATAAACCTTAATGGAACCCAAAAACCCGACTACAACCCCAACAAGGCAAAATGAGCTTATCGGTTTAAATAACACACTGACCTAGAGCAATAGGTTTTAACATAAAACAATGACTCCCACGACCTTGAATGCACCCCCAACGGGGAATAATGAGATTATGGGTTTAAATGACACACTGACCTAGGACAACCGGTTTTAACACTAAACAATGACCCCCATGACCTTGACCACACCCCCAAAGGAGCAAAATGAGATTATGGGTTTAAATGACACCTTGACCTAGGGCAATAGGTTTTAACATAAAACAATGACCCCCACGACCTTGACCACACCCCCAACGGGGCAAAATGAGATTATGATAGGTCCAAATGGTTTCATTAGGGCTAAATGGTTTCAATTAACCCCGAATAGTTTTAAATAATTTCAAACAGCTCCAAATGGTTTCAAATAGTTACAAATTAACCAAAAATGGTTTCAAATAGCCCGAAATAGTTTCAAAAGTTTAATTCACAATACAAATCTGAAGATAGTTTCTTAGGGCGTTGTGAATGGTTTATTTATTAATGGCCCAATGAAACCAAACAGTACATGTATTAGACAAATCATTTTTGTTGTTTTAAACTCGGCAGTATAGAATACATTCACACAAGTTTGGACCTTGAATGCAATATATGTCGATCATAATAGCCATGTAACGAAAATTTGCGGAAAATGATACATATTTTGTACTAATTAAACCTTATTTTTATTATACATGTTAAATTATAGGATATAATTTAATAGTATATAATATTCATCTATTCTATGTACTTTGAGCTGGACTAGAATGTCACCTTTGTCTCAGCATTTTTAGGTTTTAGTTTAAGAGTTCATTCGACTCAAACTCGGATGTTAATTTAATTCATGATTATGGCATAAATTCTTAGGTTAAGATGATGATGATGACTTATTTTGTAAATGGTATAAAAATTTTTGCTTGATGCAATAAAGATCAGTCTTAAATTACCAATGTAAAGAAGCTAAATTATTTCAATAATACTTAACACTGAGAGCTTGTGACCATAAAGTACATAGAAGCCTAGGTTTATGAAAAAAATCGTTACCAATCACTTAAGGTTTTTGATTTATTTTCTTGAAATTAAAATGTCGAAAGTTGCTTCCATCCCATTATTACATTTGCGCATAAAATTAAGAAATAAGTGAATTTGTCATTGCATAACTAATTTTTCACTCTCTTTCCAAAGTGATAAGGCCAACTCCTCCGTAAGGAACTGCTCGATTGATGGAATCTCTTTGTAAAATCTGTACCATTTTCCCGAACTTTGTGAAAGCTCCTTTGCCACAGCACAATATAAAATACCGTCCGCACCCTGCAAAATCCCAATTAAATCTACATTCAGAAATCTTACCCGGTATATTCAAATATTCAAAATTCGAAAACCTATCCAATACAGTTGCTAGAAGCTAGAACAATCAAAACTGTTAAATGTTTCTTAGCATAAATTGTCTTGAGTAAGATAAAATACCTTATGAACTGGATGACCAACGATGCCACCAATCCAAGCTTGGTATACTCTGCCCGAAAAGCTAATTTTAGAAAAATACCTAGAAATATTTGTTGTGACAAAACCCGGGCAAACAGCATACGTTGTGACACTTGTTCCCTTTAATCGTTTCCCAAGTTCTTTGTTAAAAAGAGCATTTGCAAACTTGGAGTTGCTGTACGGCAAAATATTCATTAAACCAAACCTTGTCGCTTTACTCATCATTAGGTCATTTACATCCAAACTGCTCGTTACTGCCATAGAACTGGACACAATAACGACCAGAGTTGGGCACTATCACTCACGAACGGTCCGTTCTGAGTGATAGAGAGTGATTTTTAGAAAAAAATTAGGTGAACGGCGAGATTGGTGAACGGTTTTTTTACTTTATAAAAAAGATAGGAGTGATCGAGATCGGTTTTTTTATTTTATAAAAAAGAAAGGAGT
>JAQFZZ010001424.1:0-11234 GCA_034696405.1 Isotoma caerulea
AAAAGTAGAGCAAAGCATTAAACAAGATATACATTTAATAAAAATTTCGGTAATTCTTAACCTTTCAGATCGACATTCATCATTCCTATCTACTAATCATTAAAATTTGTTCTGCCTTCGTGCTTATGGGTAAAAATACATACTTTTCACATTTCACAACGATGCGCGCGCGATGTGACATTCTGGGCACATCTAAAGCGTTTAACAAGGTTTAAAAATTAGCAATCAGTTTTCGTCAATTATCTTTGATTAAATCGCAACTTAATAATTACCAAACCTGCGGCCTATCGTCATACTAATTATTCGCCTCTTTTTCACACGACCCAAAGTATGTACCTTTGATTAAATCTTTGATACCTTATATTTTATATGGACGAAACTTGTTACTTGATACAATTTTCGATATTGCGATAAAGTGCGATCGATATGCTTCAATGATAAATAAGGTCAACTCATTCACGGCATTCCCTCAGGAATTTTATTGAAGAAACATAATAACAATAATAATTTATTTTTTCACGTAATTTCATCTAACATTTTTTTCAATGTTGGCTTTGTAACAATTTTCTTTACTTGGGAATATATATTTCATATTTATGAACTACAATTTTGAAATTTGTATTCTACTTTACTACAGTAAGCTACAATTAATGTGTATTACATTGGTGTATCCATTTCTAATACATTTACTTATAAACACCACGTACTATAAATAGTTACAAGTTATAGATTATCAATACTATTTGCTAGTTGATTTATAAACTGTGTCTAGTTTCTAGACACATGAATAATAATATTAAGGTATCTTTGATGTTGCATAAGGGTTACTATCCTAGGTCTTAGCTACCCACAGGATTCCATTAGATCAATAACTTATGGTTTAATAATTATGATTACTAAATTAAATAACTTCTTAATTAATAGCGTTTGTTAACTCAAAGGTTCATTCCACACTTCGAGAGGACCTCGAAAAATTCATAAAGTCGAAGTGATCACTGCTAAAAAGGTATTTTTGTCATCGTTCGAAAAACTGTATGGGCTTTATTACATCCAACCCTTTTACCTTAACAGATAAAGTTATTTTCAAACAAAATATTGCAGCAGTAAACAGTATAGTCGATATCAATCATAAGGTATCATAGTCACCGAAATTCATACAAATCCTGCAAAACGCCTCATTATAGACTAGCCTTATCGTTTTTACCTTAATCAGCGTACCATACATTCTTAGAAATTACAAACCGTCACCCTAGTTTGTACATTTTTTGAGAGAGAGAAATAGACAGAGAGATAAATACTAGGTAGGGTAGGACACAGGATAATAATATACGGTTTATGGTAGTGTTTTTAATAATATAACTTGTTTATTTTAATAACTCATCGTGTCACTCTTTGATTGTACGTAATATTTCGATTTTATCGTTTCATTTAAATTTAATTTACATTCGTTTAAAAAACGTCTTAATTAAATTACAATTGTGGCTGCAATAACATTTAAATTAAAGGAAAACAAAACCCAACAACGATCCTATTATAAGATTTCGAAAGGGGAAAATTATTTCACGATGTGTTACCTATCTTATTACAATCTATATATAGTCTATTGTTTGTTTACGCACCTCAGAAACCAACTCATGGGTAGATAGATATTTCTCCTTACAATTACATAATTATTTTCCATATTACAACCTTACTATATAATAGGTATCTAAGTTTGTTTCAAGGAATCCATTAACAAGATCACTGGTCTCTTTGGACAGCATTATCAGACCGTCGTTGTTATTCAATTAATATTAACATCTTTGGAAGTAATTAACACCGGAGTAAAAGAAAAAGAGAACAATAAATAATATATTTTAATGTTTTTAACCTAACATGGACTTTTTGATAGTTATTATATAAATAACTTCAAATACATTGTAGTCAATCCAATTTCTGTAGTATTTTTAACATGTCTTAACATACTTTAGTTTAAAAGTCTCTGTACCATTATCTTCATTCTTTTTATAAGTTAACACATATCAAGTTCAAGTGTGCCATGCTACTCATGCAGAGTACTATTTGCTTATTAATTTCGAATAGTGATCACTTTTCTCTATAATTATATATTACAGGTCATTTCATAATGTTAGATCGATAGCATAATAATGATGAATAGGAAACCTCTAAATCAGTCTATGAGAATCAACTCGTGTTTCCTTCAGGAGAATCTCACTCTCTTCTTTCTCTCTCGTTCACTCTCTCACTTTCTTTCAAGGTACTTTATAAACAGTCCAAGAATTACATTATTACATAAATAAATAATACACATTCACTCAACAACGAAAAAATTCGTTTAAAAACCCTACAAATCGTACAACTATTTTAATAATTTTATACTGATGATAGCACACGGTACTAAGGAATATAAATATATACAAGCCTGCATGCGCGTTATTATTTATATTTTATACAACAGCATGGAATGTTCTAATAACCACTGGGGCTCTAAACATTATGTAACGATTTCTTAATTGGGTTTACATATACAACAATTTAACTTGTGAGGCGATATAGCAAATAAGTTGCACCAGTACAGGAAACAAATAGGAAGCCCTATCAAATTTTGGGCTTTGTAATATTGTACAAATTAATTGGTTGTTAATTCAACAGAAATGTTTATCTGGTGACAAAATGTAAATGTAACCTGTTAAATCAGGTTTTTACATTTATAGAGTGTACTTACTGGCAGCTACTACCTAATTAAATACAATATTCATGCTCGACGGCGGTAGCTGTCACTTTGAAGAAGCTTAACTATATTACAGTTTCAGTGCGTACGATAATATTTGAGAAGGGAAACATCCTTTTAAGTCCATAAATTGCATGTAAATGAGATATTTAATCTGTAGCTATATGTTTGCTTAAGATATGAATAATAATAATTATAACGAGAGGAAGACGAGATTCCAGAGCAGCGAGAATAAGGAAACATCCCATCGATAATGATAATACAAATACAATTAGATTTTTATAACTTAACAAGAGCTGAATTCTAAATATCGAATGTCCTCCTGTAAAAATTGAAACGACCTTACTTATACAAACAACAACATACATATTATTTGTAAAAATCATGTAAAAATGCTTCTCAAGTTTTTCTGCAAAAGATATTGGACGACGAAAAGCATATACAGTAATAGTAAATAGCGTAGAAAGTAGTCGATACTTTTTAAGTCCATTTTAGTCGGTTGAGATTTTAGGATAGTTGCCTGATGTGATGGCAGTTTACCTTTAGTTTAGTGTTCAGTTTCAGTTTGTCGGTTAAGGGGTCCATTGATGAAGGGCTGTCAAATGTCGTCAACCGTTCACCTGTTGATAAGGAAATTGTTAATCTTCAGTTTTGGTATGAGCTAGCAACAGCTGAGGGTACCTCTTCTTGGAGATGAGAACATCTAGCAGACGGACAGTAGCCTTGGCGCGTTTGTATTTGTGATAGTGTGATTCCAAATCAGGTGAAGCATATTTTTCTTCTTTGAATGGAGGTCGGCCGGTTGCTTCCTGGAAGTCGGATTCAAATCGGCGAAGGACACCTCGCAATTTTCGTTTATCCTCCTTCGCCTGCTTTTGTCGTCTTTCAAGTTCGCACCTGTTTGTTTATATTCAAATTAATAAAATAGTATGAGAAAAAGGGGATAAGTATCTTTTGAAATTATAGTAAAAAATTATAATTTCACTTACAGATTCATTCCATTGAAGCTTTCATTTTCATTATTTCGATCAGCTTGGTTTTCCACTTCAAATTCCATCTCACTATCTTCCAAAATTGCTGCAACTGGTCTTCGGAATTTTGGAGATCCAAAACCTTTTTTGATTTCAACTACTGAGCAATTGGGTGAAGATTCTTCCTCCTCATTTTCTGGAAACTCAAGAGTCTCATGTTCCATAATTGGCACAAGATCAATGCTGGGCTCTTTCACAGATATGATTCGTACGCTGAATTTTTTCACTGCTCTATAACGATCATAAAGGGGGCGAACGATGTCCTTTTCTAGTTTGGAGCAAGGTCGCCCATGTCTTTTCTCCAATAGTAGTAGTTGCCGTTGCATTGCGCTTTTTTCCTCGCCTAATTCAATAGATGACATTTTCTCAGGGTCATCCGGACGGCCTGTTATTCGCCTTTTGTGACCCAGGGAATCTTGAATTTCTTTCACAGTTTCACCCAGGGACCTAAGATACTCTGGAGATCCACGCTGATGAGCAAGTTCAATTCGTCTTCCAGGTGCCATCAAGTTTACTTCTTGTATAGCTGCTGGATCTTCTTTCAATTCTGAATACATTAAAGGTTTATATTAGTTTTTGTTGCCTATTCATATTTAATATTCCTGTAACTTAGTGGTAAATACTTACGCTTCAACTCTCGATTAGCTTTGGCCAACTGGACCAACAACTTTCTCATTTCTCGGTTGTTCAGTTTATCAGCATGGGATGGTTTGTATCCAAACATTTGCTCATATTCCTCTTCCATTTCTTTCAGTTTCTTCTTCAGATTAGAGATTTGGCGAGTTAAACTAGTTATCTTTGTACTTTCGTTTTCGCCAAGAAGTGACTGACGACTTACAGGAGGGTCCAGTTGAATCTGTTGCATTGGAGGGCTTGGAGGAAGATCAATTGCATCTTTGATGAGAAAACCGCTTCTTGGAGAAAGCATCACTTGATCAGACGCCTATTTAAATTAAAATTCGACATTATTTTATTTCTACAATTATTATCAAATTAACGAAATCAGAATAAATTGTTGACAACTCACCGGTCCACTGATCGACTCCAAGAATGAAATTGGCTGACTGGATTCAACTTCATTATGCACTGAAGAAAAATCCAGTTCGAAATCTTCCTTTCGCCCGGAAGAAGAATCCTCAACTTTCACCAAAGGAATGCATTTTGCGATCTCATCTGTTGATTCCGATGAAGACGATTCGGTCAAAGGACTTTCGGCTTCCTCTTCTTGACTTTCTTCAACTTCATTTACTTCCACGTCAACAATGGAGTTATTTGTGTCACGTTTAGATGACCTATGCCGTCTTCGATGGGGTCTGCGAGATCCCTTTAATGTAGGCGGAGAAGCTGAATAATTCACAGACCGTTCAAGTTGCCTCTGCAATTCCGGCTC
Source organism: Isotoma caerulea (assembly GCA_034696405.1). Classification (NCBI taxonomy): domain Eukaryota; kingdom Metazoa; phylum Arthropoda; class Collembola; order Entomobryomorpha; family Isotomidae; genus Isotoma; species Isotoma caerulea. The sequence goes on from JAQFZZ010001424.1 coordinate 5,153, forward strand.
GTAAGTTCCAACATACTGTCTCGTTGAATTTGTCAGTGGCTGGTCAACCAAAACTGCAGGTTCCTCGGATTTCGATCTACCACTTTTGGGAGTTTGATTTACTGTTTTCTCTTCAGTTCCCTGAATACATTGAATACAATAAATATTATTAGGATTTACCAAGTTATAAATGTATTTGCATATTTTAAAGCACCGTGGGAATTCTAGTAGAGTTGAAGAGCAAAATAGTAACTTACATGACTTGAGTCAAAGTCATTCTCTCGCTTGCGATTAAAATCATCATGACTCAAAGTTCTCTTGAAATCTTTCACTTTATCCGTCTCATTGAGGCCTTCATCATCCGAAAGTGATCTGAACAAATTAATTAATTTCAAGATATTTACATAAACCAAATTATAAATTGAGAAGTTTGATTCTAAAATAAATCTTCACAAGACAAACAAAATTAATCTTCACCTTATCACTTTCTTCTCCTGCCCCTGAGAAACACTCTCCTGTCTTTCCTTTCGTTTCCGATCACACATAACTTGACCGATAAAACTATTCTTAAAATTAGCTTTTAACTTTTCTCCGTTTATGGACCACTTATTGGTCATTGTTGGCGTTGATTCTCCGCTTGATGAATTCACAGACACTGAATCCCTTGTTGGCTCGCCACTTTTCTTTTCCTCAGATCGTCTTGATGTTAAAGACCTTGAATCCGCTGTTACCGAGTTTTTCACAGATGAATCTCCCTGCATACCAAAAACACAATCATTATAGTAATAGGTATACGAGATTATATAATACACAGTCACAGTTTAACTAAAATATCAATGCTAACTGCTCCGAACGGTCGGTTGGTTTATCCTTTTATCTAATATCCTTGTCACAGATTTCTTTCTGATTTATATAAATAACCTTTCTTGTATATTATGCATATACCTATTTTTTAACTATCAACAAATAAAAACACCAATGCTAATTTTTTATTGCAAAAAAAATTAAACGGGAAGATTCGGAAGATAAAATTTAGCATTCATTCGGTGTAAATAAAAAAATCAGTTTCGCATGAGAAAGCATTAACTCAAATCCTCAGCCTTGACCTGACATTTCACTTTCTTTCACCATTAACATCACCTCCAACTCTACCAACATACCGTATATATCACAATGAGTTGTAGGAAGTTTTATTTGCATTAAAACCACAGGGAGAAGGGCAGAAGTCACCAAAAGTTGAAAGAGTTATTATGTTCAGAGATAAAACCAAGTTTACTTCTGTTCCCACCACGGTCATGTTATTAACCATGAACTAAAACACCGAACCGAGTCACACAAACAAGCGTTATGGACTGAAAGAGATCTGATCTTCTCAGATGAAACTTAATCACTAAACTTATACCTATACCATTTAAACATTTTAACTCAACTTACATTTAACATTCGGGGTTTAGTCAGAAGTTATTAGGCAACTTTAAATTGCTAAAAGAGAACCCAGACAACATCAGATTCAGTTTGGATTGCATTCTATCTAACCGATCTTACCCTAACTGGCAGTCAGTGGGTGTTTTTTACATGTAAACAACATTATGTATCCCATTCCATTAGGATCGCTCCGGTGGCAACTAGTGTTCTTATCTAACTGACGAATACATACATTTTTTAACCATTGTGCATACAATCCAAGTACATGGGAAATGGGAATAGACGCTGTACATGCTAAATACCTATAACTAGTAAAGTACAGAAACAACTGCATTCTAATTTAATATAAACTGATTTAATGTTCAGTACAGTAATACGTGTGAGGGTAGTAATATACATATACATAATATATTGTCACCTTTCTTCTGCTGCCTGTGTTATCTAACAACAACTTGGATAACCTTTCCGTACTTGGATTGGGTGTGAGCGAGGGCATATTCTAGGATACGCTAATTGAGTTAGTCGACATTAACACTAGTTTGGTCCTTGCTGTGTGGATTAATGTTATCAACAAAAATGTTTCGTTTTTATGTCCTCTCCTCGGCTATATCAGCCAAATTTTACGAAACTTACTTACCTAGTTGCTTTTACTGCGAGGATGAGAATATTGCTTTGGATAAATTGTACTAGTGCTTAATCCCTGCCTGATTTGTCTGAAATGTCCCCGAGATTTATTTACCTGATACGCCTTATCGCATTTAGTTTCTAATTACTTGTGACATTTATTAACTATACGAAAAATGAATTTTTAAAGGACTTTCTTTTCTGGCCTAGCAAAGCATCTATAGTATAATGAAATTTATTGATGATACCTTATCGATTTACTTATCAGTTGGAAAGAAGTTTTAGTTTTACTTATTCCCTATTGTTCTTAGGCTTAAACGTCAGACGGAAGCCAGGGTATGTATATCGTTAGGAATATCCTTGATATTTTCCATTTCTACAGATAAGTTCTGTTCACTCTGTAAATGCATGTCTTCCTGCCTGTTAGTAGCTGGAAATGAGCCCGGAACCATTTACTTTTATCCCTGACCTTTCGACCTTCACAGAAGTCTAAAACTTATCTACCAGATACTATCCCTACCCTACCAACCAACCGAGCGTTTCTGCAGAAGAATCTATTTTGATATTTCTCTCAGATAATAATAGGTAAATCGTACATGAATGAATGATCTCATGTGATTTCTAACCACAAACTCACCTTGGGATGAATGACAGTCTGTATTTCGACTGTTCCAACTCTTCCAGCAGTTTTAGTCGTGTGGGCAGGGGACGTTCCTCCACCTCCAGAATCAGAATCCGTAAAAATCTCAACCTCCGGCTTATTCCTGGAGCAAATCGAAGATCTTCGAAACTTGAACATTTTATTCTCTTTCTAGTCCTAAGAGTAAGATCTCGATACTTGATCAACTGAAAAATTCTTCTAGTAATTAAAGATGAATTAACTGTAGAAAGTACTGGTCTAAAAATGCTTCTGGCTACGCCTTGCTACTGTGCGTCAACAATTCTCTACTACAAACAATGCAGTGCTTTTTTCCTTTTCAACTGTAGGAGTCAAATCTGTAATAAAGTACAAAACAAATAATTTATCAGAAGAAATTATATTAATTTAATCCCACCAGTCGTAATGCTTAGGACTAGGACATTCTATTTCTATTAATTTCTGCATTTCATACACTCATCGACGTTCAAATAACAACGCGATAATTACTATTGCATTTTTATATTGATATTGATCATAAAGTGTTACATTACACAGAGGAAAATGCAAAAAAGAATAAAACTATAGTATATTGTTATTGAAATACAAAACATTATTTCCTTACAAAGGTTAAAGGTTGACCATTCAACTTTCAATAATTCACTTACCAACTGACTTATGGCTGCTTCAGAAAATGTGTAGAGACGAGTTTTAATGAAATCATTTGTGCCTTCGAGAGGGGTTCGTCCACTCAATTACTCATCCGAGTCACTGTATTATCGAATAAACAAAACAATAAAATGCATATTAAAATGTTTGAAATGCTAATAATATTGACATAATATATAATATGACTTATACTAAAACCGAAAAAAATCATTAAAAGTATTGTGTTTCTGTACATTTGTTTTTACTTTTATTATGCAACTGATTACTTTTTTATCTCATGCACTAACTTCCCTATAGGTGCAAAATTTACATCGTGTTTTATAATCTCATCGATCGTTTAAACTTAATAAGTAATAAATAAATAAACAAGCGGAATGAATATAATCGTCAATCGTACATACGTGTATTAAAGCCTTTTTAAACAAACTTTCGAGGAAAGTAGGCCTGCTTCACTGATGAGTTTGAAATTTTAGTTATATAACACTCACAGTCACAAAATACATTTCATATGATGTATATAATTTATTTATTAATATTCATTCACACACACTTTTACTGCTATCAACTACCTTCTTTTTTAAGTTTTAAAATTTAAACGCGTAGGCCGAAATACCCAACCCACGATTTTGGTTGTTGTTTCTTTGGAACTGAATGGTTGATTTTAATTTTAGGTATGTGTAATCTAAAGATTGCATACAATACAGTGCAAGGAAACTGCAGCACTTGAAAACTTTCTGAGGGGGATTTTCGTTGAAGTTTGGGACTTGCCCAATAAATGGATAATTATTTGCTTAGACGGTTTCAAATTATACTAACAACTCATGTACGTACGTATACATACATACTTTTCTTCAATTATGTACTTTAGTTATATATCTAAAAGGATGAAGTAATCAATTATGATGACAAGCCAAGAATTAGAAATACGCTAAATCCGATATCGATATCCAAATGTATGTTTAACAATACGTAATAGATATATACATTTCATTAATATGTCTTTCTCATAGGCCCGAGGAAAGGATTCAAAATTGGCAAGGTTTCAGTTTTAGACCGATTCAGATTCTTGTAAAAACTTGGCCCGAACTGAATAGAAGTATTATTCAGATAAAAAAGTGAATGTTGTGATGTAATAGCAATAGCGACAGTAATGTGATGATGAACTCTGAAGACTATGAAGTAACTAAAGAATTTCCCATGGCACGTGTCCCATGATGTTAAAAGACGCTAAATTGTAACTAAAACCTCCTAGCTAGTTTAGCATACTAGAAAAAAGCAAGTGGTAGCAGAACAGGATATTTGCAGTTGAATTCTAGAGTAGGATAGGGTAAAAGGGATCAATCCGAATTCGGATTTTTCGGTAGTATAGTACATACATTATATAGCATTAGTAGAAAGAAAGTATAGAATAGGGTAAAGTGCCTGTACGAACGTACTTACCTACTGAAAGCGGCTAGTAAAGTCTTTTTATTCTGTCTACTGATTTTTCTTTCACCTACTCTTGGTTCGTTCACTTTTATCGATTTTGTTGTTGTCGAAACTCTCCCTATCCAGTCGACTCTATTTACCAACTGGGGAGTTGATGCTTGCTTGTTTTGATACTATGCTACCAATTACCAAGGAGAAAGCAGTCTATATACATACACAATAGAAATGGAAAGTACCTAAAACAACCTAATGCATACTGTACTATACTCGGATGAATGAGGGTATCATCTTCAATACGATACGAAATATATAATAGAAACTGAAATATCTGGAATAGGTTAAGTTGGAGAGTGAGGTACCTCTACATACTGAAACTTACATTGAGTATCGTATGATAAATGCACTACGTGTGTATGTACAAACGCTGCGAACTCCGGAGATTCGGTTCGGAGGGAGGAGGCATTATGTAGGTTATAAATGGGATGGAGGAACCACATCCGACTTTTCCTTTCTTGTAAATTAACATGTGCATTGTACTGACACTGGAAGCTATGGATCTCTCTTTTATGGTCCCTTATGTGAAGAACTTATGGGAATCGGGAGTACTTTTGGGATCTTCCGGATCCCGAGCCTTCACTCCACCACGTAGTTTTACTACAGAGTAATCGAGAAGAGGAAACTCCAGCACGAGATGTTAACCATAAACCATAACCCGAGCAAGAATTTTATCAAAAGCTTTTCTCGTGTTCCTGAACTTCAATTTACTAACATTGCCCAACCACCACCACCATGTCAACTATTATTCGGGATTCTTCCGAATTTAGGGGATTTTTAGATGCATAAACTTCGTTAAGAAAGTTCCTTCTTCCTGGCACGTAGTTCTTTTTCCTTTCAAAGATCGGACGTTTGCTAACTAACCCTGGACACTAGGTGTGTCAACAGAGGCTTATTATCTCTACTGTACTATGATTAGAGCAGACGAAGTCAAGGAGAGTTTCTACGTGACTTGTTACAAGTCCGATCATCCACTGAATAGAGATTATATGGACGGTTCAAACGGACGGATTTCTGTTCTGTGCCGATCTTCTAGGTATACTTTACGTTATCTTAAAAGCATATGGGTACATTTGCTGACGCCGTATACTTATCGCAGAAATAGCTTTATTCTTTACTTTCATGAAATCAGGTGCTTAAAATACCCTACTGTCTGAAAGTCTGAATCAAAGGTAGTAATGATGTATCTTAATCAGGATCCCCTCAAGACGATCACGTCGAAGGATAACATTCCTTCCTAACTATATAAATTCCTACAGAGGAATT
>JAQFZZ010001425.1:0-11231 GCA_034696405.1 Isotoma caerulea
TATTAAACTAAAAACTGGAAGAAACATCATAGGGCAGAGAGTGTAGAAGAAAAAATACACAATGCACGCCTCATATTTTCATAGCCAAAGCTCTGGAATACGAATGGTATGAGCAAAGCATACACTGTGGATGGAGAAACGACGTCAATTTTCCGGGTAATGCTATGCACAGCTATAGGGCAATGGTCATGAGTTCTCCTCATATAAGCGTTATTCTCCACACACAGCTTTAGCTCTGGACAAATAGGAATATGATTTTGAGGAAAAATTTCAACATTAACTCAATAAGCTTAAAATATCCGTTGACTGGGTCCTGGCTGCTCGACATTCAAGCGCGGACTATCTACCAGCTACGTTCTACGATACACAAACATCGTTAATTACAAATACATATATGTAATCCAAATTAGTTAAACTTACTTAAAACCAATTTAACTTATCTCGATTTGTGACCTTCTTGACCATGTAAGGGTAAACGGTCATGACGGTTGTTGGATTTCTGACGTTTTGTAAATGTAAAATCATGCCTCACTCGATGTTTATAAATTTTGCGTCTCAAAACCAAGCGCGGGACCAGTGGGCTTTGGCAAAGCGAACTGAATTTCAATATCCAAATGCTTTGACAAATACCGTGTCCGTTTTTTTGAATTGCATGTCAATACGTCAATCTGTTCGAAAGTTAAAGACGTGACGTGCACACCGACATAGCATTCCCATCGAGTAACTTTCGCTACTTAATAATTGATTAGTTAAATTTTCCATCTTAAAAGATGAAAGCTTCAAAATGGGTGTGTTAATTTCTTTCTAAATTAGCTGAGACTTATCAAAATATTGTTTGAATTTTTTTTGATGATTTATACACTTCTAGTCTAATAGTCTAACCGAAATTCTGAGTCTTAAGTAAATTAGTTTCGATTGAGTTATTTATAATTTATTGATAAGAAACGGCGGCTTTTTCTGTTTCTTAATCTATTTTTCATTTGGATCTTGGGATGGGTAAGTATGAACGGTTGAATATGAAACCGAGAAAGTTAATTTCATAATTTAAATTTTACCGTTTACAGGTAAGGCAATTGCTAGGACCTAATAAAACTGTAAGAAGACCAAACAGTACGTACCATTCACAAATCGAAGTATATGAAGTACCTTTGATAAGTGGCGGGTTTTTCAAAATTGCCGACGTAGATGGTCTCAGAGATGGAAAATCAACAGATGAAGATGTTCAAGTTCTATCTTCTTTGAAGTCCTACCTCCAAGACCCTTTAGAAGAAGTCCATAAAATCTTTTTTCTTGTGATTTCAAAGTTCGACGACAGCAGATTCTACGGGGAAAAATCAATTTTTGTTAAAATGTTCCGAAGTATCCAAATACTACACGAAGAAGTGTATCGAAATGCTACTATAAATACAGCCCTTGTCCTAACAAGACTGATGAGCGAAACAGTATCAGTGCAGCGAAGACCCCAAAACAAAATGAACGAATTTCGAAGCGCAATTCAAAACTTCACATCATTCCCAGCCCATTCAATCGAAATTGTTGTTGGCGAAAATCTTCCCGAAGGCTACAACCTCGTTGTTGAAAATGGTCAGACGATTCTTCCCAACAAGCAACTCTATCCACAAAATGTATTTGATGCACTTTTAAAAATCGCGCGGAGTCTTAATAACACAGCAGCAGCTGGTGCTTTAACTGAGTTTATGGACAGTAGAAACCACCAAAAAGAACTATTATTACATCGTTATCCCCAGTCAAAATCAACGTATTCAAATACAAGCAATGGTTTATTTACAAAAATTCATTTGTCAGATTCAGGAATCAATCGAACTGAAATAAGTACCACGTTGTCAACTACATTTGAGAGTTTCAATGATTCAACTAAAACGAAAGAAATCACATCTTTCATTAACTTTCAACAGTTTCTACAGTCAAAAGGTATCACTACTCTGAATGATTTACCTAATAATCCTCTAGAAACGTCTGAGTTTTTCAAAACGATTCCTAAAAATACATTTCAACGTAGTTTGCTTTCAGCAGCTTTTAATCTTACAGAATTTGAAAATAGTCAACCCGCTAAATCGATCCTTAATGATGCAGATAATACTTTGATTCAATCCGCAGGACCCGAAATTAAATTAGGCACGGCCCTGGAAAACGAATATGTAGAATTTTTCACTTCAACGAGCGCCAAAGCTAATTCCAGTTTCATTAAACTTAAGCAGTTAAGCAAATCAAATAATCTAACTACTTTCAATGATTTAGTAAACTATATTAATTTAGACCCAGAAGAAACCTTTACTTTTCTTAAAGATGATTTAGAATTACTTCGCGAGTTTTTTGAATATCAAAATTTAACCGGGCTTAACGCAGATAATAGCTCGTTAGTCGGAACCCAAATGGAAACGACTCTGTCAACCGCATTTAATACTTTTAGTCAAACCAAGTCCAATTCTTCTCTTAGTAAACTTCAAGAGTATTTTCAATCAATGAATTTAACCACTGTAAACGATTTACCAAAAACGACAGTTGAAAAAGTGAAATTTTTTCAAACCTTTAAAAAAGACAGATTTCAGATTAACCTCCTTTCAAAAGTGTTTCAACCTCCAGAGTTTGTAGAACATCCTGTGGTAGGCTATGGGTTTGACGTAACAATGGATGAGAGTTTGAGAACAACTCCATTCATGGTAAATAAGTTGAAACCAAATTCAATCGGTTATCTTCTACCGTCATTTATTTCTTGTAATTCTCAAGAACCAATCCAGGTTAACATTGCCTTATACGACGAAACAAAAGCTCAAAGTATTAACAGCAGACTACAAATGTTTCGTTTCAAAAGCAATGAAACAGTTAGATATTTTGAAGGGAAAATTAACCCAGGGTTTAATTTTAAACCATATGCTGAATATGAATCGCTCCAAACCTTAACAACCGTTAAGGAAATAAGAACAATTAAATGTGAACTGGATTTAGATCTAGAAAGCATAGAATTAAATGAAGAATTCCAAAACCGAATAAGTGAGTTAGTTTTGTACGATTCGAGCGATAGATACTCTGTAAACGAGTGGAAAGCCTTTTTCAACAGATATGGAACTCACGTGGTTTCTTCCGGTTATGGTGGAGGGAGAATTGACGGTTTACTAAGTAGACAAAATATCTTTGAAAATGAGACGCAAATTAAAAAAACGCTTGATAGGATTGTTAACTTTGGTAATTTTACACCTCCAAACCTACCAATTTATAGATTTTTTGGTTCCATTAATGATATTCCGGTAGATGAGAAGCATAACGTAACCAGGTGGCAAAATGGCCTTAAATTTGATCCAATCATGCTTGACTATGAATTAAGTCTCATTCCAATTAGCAAATTTGTAAATTTGGTTAATACTACTTTAGGCGTTGAGGTTGAAAAATGTATGGAATTGCTTCTTTCGGAAAACTTAGTTTACAAACGAGCCAAAAGAGTTAAAAGCACTAGTACAACCGCAGAGTCACACATAGTGCCAACTGGTGCCCTACCAAGTGTAAAAGACGATCCATGTAATGAGACTTCAGCTAGCGATAAAAATAATTTAACAACAGAGAGTCACTCTGGAGGAAACTGCATTCAACCAAAAAATAATTACACTACGAGTGAAATACTAACCACAGCAAATCCTATTGCGGAATTAAGTCCCGAAAATAAAAAATCCCTTGATCGACCTAAAGCCGCAGATTACACTGAAAATACTGTAGGACAAGGGTTCAACTTGCTAACTGGTGTTGTACTCAAAACAAGTCCATTTGAGTTAGGAGAATTAGAAGAAAAGGAAATTTCACAAATGGATAGATACAATTTCACCAATTTGGGAACCACTGCTAAAGCATGTTTTAAACTTGCCACTATGAAAATGAAACAAACGGTGGACGCTGTAATACTTTCAGCCCCATCCATTAATACTGACTTGCCAGTTCCTTTTAATTCAAAAAATGAATACATAATGGATAGAATTCACAAATGGTCCGGAAACTTTTCTGATATAGTTGAAGTCCCAAAAGGATTTGTAGATGAAATACCCACTTGGATTAATATTCAAAATAAAAGTCAGACAAAGCGATCTGAATTTAGTCTTGCACAGCTGCACTTAAAAGAAAAAACAAATTTATCCAAAGAATTTTTAAATCATACTAAGAACCTGTATTTTAAGTCTGTTCGTCCATGGTCTTGCTCTGTAAAAAAAGCTTGGAAAGAGTTTTTCAACACATATGGAACTCACTATATCAAGTCGGCTCATGCGGGTCAATTCGAAACGTCTAAATGTAAAGTCGCGTATTGTTGTAAACAAGGAATTACTATTTTAAAATCTACATTTGTGTTAGAAAAAATAGGTCTACTGTTATACGAAAATAAAAACGTTAAAATAGACCTTGACGAAGCTTACTACCAGCTTTTAAAAAATAACTTAGAGTGCTCACAGAATAATATTGACAAATGAGTTTTACTGCATATAAATTAAATTTTAAACATGAAAATGATGTAATCTCCGTATACAGATTGATTGGTTGTTAATATTTGTTGATGCTAATAAAGTTTTTGTTTCAGAGTGAATGCATTGAAATAAGCAAATATTTTCAGCGGAGAAACCAGATATTTATTTGAATCTAGATTAATTTACCGCAATAAAATTAAGATTTAAAGAACAAAACAAAAAATACAATCACGAAATTTGCCCCAGATTTCTAGAAATCGATTTTTGTAATCGGGTTTAACACCAGACATCTGAATCGCATTTCCTATTTTAAACCCCTAATTTAAAACTTGGTTTAAAAGGCACTTTATTAACTCTTTATGAGCTCGTTCGTAGAGTGCAATCCAATTATTTCCAAAGCAGGTAACACTTGCTAAATCGAGCAATGGAATTCGGAACTACGCAAGCTTGAAAACTTGAGCTCATTTATTGCACAAAAAATCTGCCTGTGACAAATACGTTTTCAAACAAAAAGCCTATTATGAAATATTTTTCTTCCACATATTTATTTCATTTTTTGGGTTATTTGTAGGAATATTCGAACACAAGGTCCCTAATTATAAACTTATAGTTTGGTCCCAACCGATTTCGTTTCCTAATTTGGAAACCAGAAACAAAGTATGAAACAATTAAAACATTCACAAATTAAACTCTGCTTTTCTTAATAGGATCAGCCTGAATTTAGCTTTTGAAATTCTACTGTCCCTATTCATATGTATATTATACAACCTTTGAAATTCAAACCAAAAATTAGGGATAGCTGACAGCCATACTAAGGAATTTTTCAATGTCATAGTCATCGTCGATGGCATTTTTGGCACGAAACAGGAGTTTTGTCAAAAATTTAATCGGGGCATATTTGTCGCAGAAAGTTTGTCAAATAACCATCCCAAAGATAATTAATCTATAGCTTTCAATATATTAGAATGGCAATATACACTCACCGAATTGTAAAGTTACCATCTAATCTTGCACGGCATGACCTTTATCAACTACCCCGTGCAGCCTTAGTTCAGATTTACCATCAATGGCAATGCCGATTTATTCAGATTTTGTTCCAATATAGCGTTGAAGTCATATCTGCATAAGATTATCAGTAAATCGTTATCATAATAACTCTACCTATAAATATGAACACAATTTGTCACATTTTTGTAGCAAATTGTTGTAGGAATTATACCGCATAATAGGCATCTTATCGTTACTGTCGTCCAAAGACAAAAATGTACACGCGTTTAGGCAGTTCGTTGGTAACGAAATAATGCATATGTAATTGCACTTGATTATCAAAGAAGGATCTGTACTGATTTCTCATCAAATTGAAGTAGCTCACTCAATACCGAAGAATCGGTATGGCTTCGATGATAAATCGGTACATTTCGAAAAAATCTTTACAAGGTAAAACGTGATGATTTTATGTTCAAAGTGCCAGTCTCAGTTTTTGAATTGCTTTGAGCACACTTCACACTTTCATCCACTATTTTTGATAAGTATGGTTGAGATTTAATCAAATTAGTACATAGTACAAGGATACACATCGCCATCGCCACTACAGATTCAAATTGTCTTGGTAAGTAATCAATTTGTAAATTATTAAATTTGCCCAACTTAACTCTATTATGTGAAAGCCGAAAGCTCTTAAAATATTGGAGTTTGGCATACCACAAGCATACGTACGTCCACAATAATTTTGAAAATATTCAATTCAAAATTATTTTTACTAAATTATTACTTTCAGTCTTTAGATTTAAATTCTAAATATTAATACACATAATTATCTAATGTCTAAAAAAATAGTGGCAAATATCCATTTTCTTTTCATCAAATTCAATTTTCTTTTCGACTGTACACATTGCACATTATGCATTAGAATTAAAAATAGGTTCGTCAGAAAAATATTCGTTTATATTCGTATTTTAAGCTTAAAATTAAAAAAAACGTTCTAGTTTAAATCTACGCTAAAAACAGAAGTCGGGCAAATTTATTTAATAACTTAAAATCTGACTTAAGATCCAAAAGTATCTTGTTCTTTATGGAATGGGAAAGTACGTTTGTCTTTTAACAAATAATAAATGAAAAGTAAATCAAGCGTTTAAAGTATTACTACCGATTTTAGCTGATATTGTGTGTAGGATGTGTACCTTTTCTTAAGCATACGCTGCATAAACTGCACATATAAATCTGCACGAAAACGGCATCAAATAGGCATGGCTAGTACTACACATTAATTATAGATATATCATCGGTTAATTGACTCTAACGAATACTTGGCCACTAATTGATGCAGAAAAATTGGTTCTGCAGAATTACTTCTATAGGTTAGGTATAAAAAGTCTTTATTGAATCGATGAAGCAAAAACGGTCATTTTGTTACGAAATCCATACATGTATATTGGTACGAATCTTTTATTAAATCTGAACTAGTGTGCTGCTCGGGATCTGTATCTTAAGTATCGTTATTATTTGTATGAATTCTTAGTATCAACATTTTTTATAACTTATCTACTACAGAGGATAACATTTACATTTCATAAGAGTTTATTCATACTGAATGACGCACAACTATATTTAAGATAAAATTTTGCCTTCACTCTGATCACTAAAGTAAACTAGACCGCAACGACCAGTATACTTTTGCGATCTGTTTTAATACTTATTTGCAATAAATTAACAAAATTAAAAACCGACCGTTTTAAAAAATAAACTTCAACATTGTAGAACACGGCGATGAATAAACTACTATTTTATTTACTGCTTAGCTCTTCAAGTTTTCTATCTGCAAATGCAGGTAAGTATCTTTCTAATTTTCATATATTTTAAAATTGGTGCATTACGATTAGTTTATCATAAATTTTTGTCTAACAGTGAAAACAAAGGAAGGGGATGGATCAAACGGCTCGTCAAACATATCCCTTATTGTTTTAGGACGAAGTGGCTCTGGCATCTCATCAACGGTTCGTTTTTAACTGATAAATCCTGTAAAACCACAATGAACTCTTTTTATTTTGCATAATTGAGATTTAAGGGCATTGATGCACTTGGGAATTTAGATTTTATACACAAAATGCCCAATAGTGTTACGCATGGTTCGGTTTGGTTCGGTTGAGGCTTAAACCAAACCGAACCGAAAAAAATTCAAACAGACCCGAAAGTTTCGATTCGGTTTTACCCCTCAAATCAAACCAAATTAACCCAAACCGAAAAATTTCGGTTCAAATGTAAAATATTAGTTTTAAGAGCTTAAAAATGTATAAGCTAATGAAATTAAAGAGAAATCAATACAACTTACATGAAAACTTACTGCATGACATAAAAAGTCACTGTAATGACTTTAGAACTTACTGTCGCGACATCAGAACTTACTGTCACGATATTAAAACTTACTGTCACGACATTAGACTGTCGCGACATTAAACCTCACTGTCCCGAAATTAGATCATACCGTCATGACATTACAACTTATTGCCGCGACATTAGAGCTTACTGTCACTATATTAGAACTTATTATCACAACATATCATAATGTCACCGTCACGACGTTAGATATCACTGTCACAACATTAGATCATACTGTCACAACACTAGATCTTCTTACCGTCGCGACATTAGATCAAACTGTCACGACATAGACCTAACTGTCGCGACAGTAGAATTTACTGTCACGACATTTAAAGCTATTGTCATAATTTAAGACTTAACTGTCATTAAGGTCATGTTTGATTTTGTAGATTTAGGTTTCATTCTCTAAGATTCTGTTCGATTTCTTAAATTATCATAAATTCTTGTAAACCGAAAAATGACAATTTGGTTTGGATCGGTTTGGTTTGTCACCGAAACCAAACCGTAAACCAAACCGAAAAATAAACCGAAAAAACCAAACCATGCGGAACACTAATGCCCATATAATAACCCATAATACCCTAAGTATACGAAAACAATTTTCGATCCGGACTTGAACCTATTTGATATACTGGTATACGCTATTGATCAATCCAAAAGCCATTCAAAATTACCAAATTTACAAATTATTGTTATCACATGTCTTAACATTTATATGGTTCGGGAGTATTTTAAAGAAACTTGCATTTTAAAAATTTAACAAAAATGACTGATCCAACAGATCACTAAAATTTTTAGGTTTCGGTATATGGAGATAGAAAGTTGATTGCGGAATGTGCATTAGAACCATTCGAAAACCACAGCTTTAGTTGGGAAAAGGTTTTATTCTGGATTTAAAAGTGAAACCTTTATCATAAACCATACACATACTACTCTTTCCTGGCAGAATTTAATGCAAAGAAACCTTATCCTTAAAATTATGCATTTTTGTAGGATTGCAGGACTACAGATAAAATTTATTCTTTGATCTTTCTATTATACTAACCAACAGTAATTTTAGTCTTTTTCTTAATATAAATTATATGAACACATCTTTGGTTGGTGAACTATTTAACTCATTCAGAAATTATTCCCATGTCCTGATACAATACCTTTCAATCAAGGTTACACTTTGATGTTTTACACTTTTTTTGTATTTTTCCCATTAACGTGGGAAAAACTGATAATGGGGAAAAATTGTGATCAATGGGAACAACTGTGAAATATTAGGTATATTGTGAAAATCCAATCTATTTTTGTTATTCTTATTCAAAATCAGAATCCGGATATATTATTTGGACAAAGAAAGAAAAATATTTTATAATTGAAGTTAAAAAGACAATTACTCATTTTTAATTTAAAATTTAATAATTAAGTTTTAAATTAAAATGTAATTTTTACAACTGCAAATAACAATATTTTATGTATAAAATTACAGTATAACGTAAAAGCAGCGCCTTTAGAAACAAATATTAATATTGTTGTTTTACAAAAAAACATATCACCATTCATCACAGTGGTTTAAACAAGTTTATCCCACCCATTCATCCCACTGTAATGATCAAATACGGAACCCTGCTTTCTTTATTTACATGAAATGGATTATTTTTTTGCTTAAACTAGCAAAATACTCACTTTCAAATGGGTTTATTTTCCCGTATATATGATATTATTTGTTGTCTCCTTTTGCAGAATTTCTATGCATTTTTCATAATTTAATTTTATAATCCATAGGTGAGAATCCTACTAGGACATAAAAACACAACATGGAGATCAAATGAGACATCTCAATCACTTCTCGAAACATACAACTTCCCATTAACAAATGGAGGGTATTTCAAAATTACCGATGTGAAAGGCCTGGTAGATGGAGATTCGATTGACCAAGATGTTCAAAGACTTTCAACTTTAAAGTCATACCTCGTTGACCAGTCAGAAAATCCATCGTCGGTCTTTTTCCTTGTGATTTCAAAATTCGACGACAGCAGATTCTACATGAACAATTCAATTTTTACTAAAATTTTCAGAAGAATCCAAATACTACAAGAAGAATTGTATGGAAATACAACCCTAAACACAGCCCTCGTCTTAACAAGACTTATGAGCGAAACAGTATCAGTGCAGCGAAGACCCCAAAACAAAATAGATCAATTTCGAAGTGCAATTCGTGACTTCACATCATTTTCAGCCGATTCAATCGAAATTGTTGTTGGCGAAAATCTTAACGAAGGTTACAACCTTGTTGTTGAAAATGGTCAAACGAAACTTCCCAATAAGCAACTCTATCCACAAAATGTATTTGATGCACTTTTAAAAATCGCGCTTAGTCTTAATAACACAAGAGCGACTGGTGCCTTAACGGAGTTTATGAACAATAATAGAAACAAAAAAGAAGAAATAATATCAACACCCTACTTCAAAACAAACTCATTGATCTCCGAATCATATAACAGTTTCTTAAAGAAATTGCACCTGTCGGATTCAAACATAAACGAAACTCAATTAAGCAAACGGATATCTTGTGCATTTGACATTGACAGTTTAAATTCGACAACAAAATCCACCGACATTCCATCTTTTATTCAACTACAACAGCATTTTCAATCTAACGGTCTAAGCAATTTAAGTGATTTACCTAACAACACTATTGACAAGATAAGATTTTTTCGAACAGTCCCAAACGACAAATTTCAACTTGACCTTCTTTCCACAGCTTTTAATCTTACAACACCAGCCGAGTTCATGTTGAATCCATTGGTAGGCTACGGGTTTGATATTACTCGAGATAAAAACTTATTAACAACCCCGTTAATAGAAACCAATTTAATGCCAATTCCAATAAGTTATTATTTACTACCGGATTTCATTCATTGTTCTAAAGTTGACCCAACTACACAGGTGGACTTTGCTTTTTACAACGAAACACTTGCTCAATATATTCAAACCAGAATGAAGCTTTTAGTAGGTTTAGAAAGTAAGGTTAATAAAACAATTGAAACAGTGAGGAATTTGGGTGAAAATATTAAACCAGGGTTTAACTTAAAGCCACAAAAACCTGAAACTCTATTGTCGCTAACAACTCTTAGTGAATTTAGAACAGTAAAATGCGAATTACAATCTGAAAACATAAATTTGAATGAGGAATTTCAAAAAACAGTTTACGAGTTAGGCTCATTTGACTCCAGTGATAGGGATGTAGTATCAAGGTGGCAACGATTTTTTAACACATATGGAACCCACGTAGTTTCCTTAGGTTATGGTGGGGGACGAATTTTAGGATCACTCCAGGGTCCATATTTAACTGAGGTTTCTAAATCTGAAGAGGAAGTATTCGAAACTCTGAGTAATATG
>JAQFZZ010001426.1:0-11229 GCA_034696405.1 Isotoma caerulea
GCAAAGGTTTTAAGTTTTATATCTTTACTCTTTACGGTGGAATTCTTTCAATTCTTTGAAGAGTATTCTTCTTGCACGCTTAATTAATTTTTTACTAATTTTAGTACAATCTGATTACTTTAATCAATTCGAATAGCATATATTAATATTAATTAAACTTCCTCTTTAAATGAAAGAACATTCAAAGAGGAAGTATTGCATATCTTTATTTAAGAAAGTAATTGATCTGGCATGTTACAGTAAAACTGGAATCCCACAGATAAAAAACAAACTTTTTATTCTTGATTAAAATTCATGTTATTCTAAATATTTGTACAAATAAATATTTTGTATATTAAATGTGTCAGGCTAAAACTTGCTACTTTCAAATTAAGTTAAAACTCCCCTACTTAAACTAAAAAACCCTATAAACCCTAAAAACCCAGAAAACCCCTAAAAACCCAAAAAACCCGGGGTATTGGGTTTTTTTATAATAAAACCCCGGATTTGTCGTACCCAACTGGTCAATCTATATAAATGCTGACAAAACTATAAGGTCTTGTTATTTTAACCCATGAAAGGGAACCATTTGCAGAGTTCATTTCGATATCTATTTGATTTTGGCATATGATTTGGATTTGAAGTGATAGGAGTAGTTTTTGGTTACATGAAAATATCCCTCAAGAAGAGGTTCGATGCTTTTTGAATACGCGTAAGAATGACAAAAATCTTTAAAAGTTACTATAAATAATATTTTGAATCTTAATAGGCGTACTAAAATAAAAAAATAATTCATTTAAGGGTATTTTATAATGAAATTTGCAAATAATAGTTATTTTAATACGAGATTTTTCATAAATATTTACGTGAATATTTTTGACTATTTTCGTCAATAAATAAATAAATATAATGGGGTTTTTCTGTAAATATTTATCTCAGGTCTGGTTATAAATGCTTATAGTCAATTGATTATTAAATGTTTTTAAATATAATTATTATCTGAGGAAACTCATAACTTTTCTTGTGGAATTTATAAAAGTCTCGGGGCGATTATTCTCGATTTTATAGTTTCTATTCCACTCTCGGGGTGTTTCTATATTATTTTCTCGGGTTTTTCATTTGTTTCTTGGGGTCGTTAAATAAATCCTTTAGTTCATTAAAATTTACTAGTTGGTAAATGTAAAGAGGTAAATAGTAAAGGGATTGTCCATATATTTTGGTACTCGATGATTTAAAAGATTCGAAATGGTGTTTCATTGCATAAGCTACATTGTAAATGGTGTGCCTCAAATGTTTGTCTTATATTGATTATGGGGGAGGAGTACATGGGTTAGTAGTCGCAAGGTCAAACAGTGTTTTGCTGAATTCAGTTCTATTCAAAAATAATTCTCGATTGTGTGACTGAATGTTGCACGAACATTTCCTATTTCATGCTTTCATGTCCATGCAGTTTGATAAGCCAAAAAAGGGTTCACTTCGTCTTTGTTTAAACAAGGAAACGATCGAGGATAATTACAAATGACACTAAAATGAAATCTGAAACAATGAAATGTTGGAGAAGGAAAATCTAGCCATATGAATGCAAATATAAAGACAATATGACAGGTATTCAAGCTTAAATTATATTCTCCAAGTTTTCATTTCCGTCATTTGAATAGCTACAGAATACAAAGTGAAAACGATAACGTGACGTGTTTTTATAAACTATTTTATTTTATTTTTACTTCGAAGTTTATTTGGTATATTTCAATACAGAGTTCAGTCAGTTTTAAATTTCTTAAGGGTGTGCCCAGAAAGCGTTATTCCGCAGTTTTTAATGTAAATATTTTATTATTTTTTATGTAAGCTTCTGAATTAAAGTATTATGTTGATCTCTTACAATTAGAGCTGGTTATTTCTTCTAATTAAAATAGAGTTGGCTTTAAAGTTTTTAATAATTACTGATTATGAGTTGTAGCAAGTTAGGTAGAAGATTATAATGAAAATAAGCTGTAATCTAGAACATTAATTTGTGTTTTTAGGAAATGGTGCAGTGGATTAAAGACTTTTTAGCGTGGCAACCCAGGGAGGAGAACGCGATAATAAAAGCCCTCCAGGAAACCAAAATTGATGGACTTAAAGAAGCTGCAGAACCGGGAACGCATATTTTGAAAAGGTAGGCTATATTTTTTTCAAATTCGGTTTTGAAATTATTAGATTTCTTGTTTTGTAAAAAAAGAAAGAAAATAAAATAAAAATTCGGAAATGGAAGAACTTGTCAAAACTTCATGAAAAAAATGGTTTCGTAATATCTCAAATAGTACGGAAAACCGACGGCGTCCTAAATTCTTCGAATTGGACTTCTGAAATAATAACATTATAGCATTGCAGGGAAATGGCCCGGTGAGTGAAACTCACCGATTATAAAGGTCACAGTGATATCACACATTGTTGACCCCTAGAATTTTTGAGTTTCACTCACCGGGTCACTGTCGAATTATGTTTGGGTGTTACAATGTGCAGATGCGTTATCTAAATTATGTTAGGTTTACCCAGGGCTGGGATCTTCCTTCCTATGTTAAACCTCTTCTTTGCCTTCCTAAGTCCTATGCTTTAACCTTCTCACTTCTCTACTGTCCTACACAACTTCAATTGTCTGCATCTAACTTCCATATCCTCCCTAAAACACTATATTTCCGGTTATTTCCTATACTAAAACCTTCTCTTTTAATCTCTTTCCTCCATCTCCTTAAATATCCGTTCTATATCCTTATCCTTTCATTTCTTTTCTTCAATGTTTCCCATTCACCTCCTTCCTCCGAGCTTCTTCTTTCATCTCCATCCTACAATCTTATAGTTGGAGATCTGAGGTGGATAATTTATGGTGAAGGATGCATGGTGGAGGATCTACTTCACGTTTTTTAATCTAGTGTTTGGCGCCAACTAACCTATAACAATTTTCCCTGTCACAGGATGTGACGTAAATATTAAATGATAATATGACGTATTTTCAAACTGCATTTTAGAAATTTAGAAAGTTTGAGGGAATGGACCTTAAACTTATTAAATACTTATTTCCGAAACCTGTTTTTTATACATAAAGAATACACAGGCAGGACCCAACAGGTAATATTGAGGAACGCTGCATGCATGCACTAAATAGTTTTTATTAAGTTGCATTGATGGGACATATAACATTTGCTACCTTAATGTTTACAGCTTTCGTGAATTTTTTCAAAACCTTGTTGAAAATGGTTCAAATGTAATATTTCATATTTAATTTTTGAAATTAAATATGCCAAAATGAGGGTTTGTTTTCTTCACGATGTTTGCATCCTGAAATTAGGCTATAATATGTATAGATCTGCAATAAGGTCGCATTTGTTGTTTTTATTCACCTTCGTTTGCTTTGCTTCCTCGCTTCTAGAATTAATAAAAATCACATTTTTAGGTACATGCAAAATTTTTATTTTAGCTTTATGTTAACACTTTTTTATTAGACGTTGTGGCTAAAAAGGTCCTATTCTGTTATATTTTTAAACTGTCTTTACAATTGTTCTTTAGGTTATTCTATTATATCCATAGGAGTATTTTACCAAGTTTTGTGACCTGAAAGGTTATCCTATACTATTAGTGTCCTATCTCATCTTTATTCACTCGTTAAGGCCTATCCAAATATATAAAACTTGAAATTTGACCTTTTTGAACTCAATTTTTGACCTCATTGACCTAGTTGGACAAAACCTGTTGTGACCGTTGAATTTCTGACGTTTTGTAGATTTAAAAACATACCTTACATGATTTTTGAGAGTATTGCGATTCGAAGCGCTCACAATCGCATCTAGTGCGCTTGGTCCTAGCGCTCTGGTTTCAACACCAAAATACTTAAACACCGAGTCCAACGTCGCAAACGTCGTGCGTGTTAATACGTGAATCCGTTTGAAAGTTATCGACGTGAAGGAGAGACAGACGGGTATACATACCATTCCCATTAAGTAGCTTTCGGTACTCAATAACTGACATGTCTATGGTTTAAAGTATATATAAGCTTGATTTTGTTCATACCTGAGACTGTAGTGTTTCTGCAGCTACGGTATTTATTGGGGCTGTGTGCGTACTGCTTAACATAAGTACCACAATATCCGTTTTCGCATGTCCGGAACAACCCTGCTTTTGAATTCATTTTTGAACACGAGTACGTTGCTCCTGGTTCGCATTTGGTTAAACTCAATTCCCAACCACAGCGTTCTACGTAATCTTTAATTTGATCAGATTCTGGACAAGGGCAGTCCGTGTTATTGCCTAACGCGTAGTTGGACTTTAACACTTCTGCAAAGACAACAAAGACCAACATCAAACTTATTTTCATACTGATACTCATGATACAGTTATGACTGTGAACAATCTTAAAGCTTTTCCTACACTAAATGTACTTATAATAAAATATTCTTCAAATTTGAAAACTCAATGTCCTCGGTAAGTCAAAAACTGACAAAGGATCGTAAAATTACAATGCTATATCATATGGATTTGCAATACAATAAAACTGAATGATTCGAACGGGTGGCCTTGTATTTGTTACGTGGTAATTTTTCAACAACAAGATAAGAATTATTTACTTACGTAGTAAACCAGTATCAATAAAACACTCCAAATAAAATTTGATGTGCTTTTTCAGGGTTTCTTAAATACCACTTTTTCGCGATTAATACCAGCACAGTGGTATAAAACGGTAAATAACGGTATTCACTTGCTAATAACTGGTAAATACCACTTGCTATAATATGTTATTTGCTCTGGTCCTGCGCAAAAATATTAAATGAAGATTATTGAATATCGGAGGTTAATAAAGATAAGATAATTTCACTCAACACTTTTTGAAAATTATAAATATCAAAAAGTAAAGTAGTTTTTACTTTTAGTAGTATTAAATCAATTAAATGAAATCATTACGAAAATCTACGAATGAAATACTTGCATGAAAGTGGAGGTGATCAAATGTTGCGTTCTTTTTAAATAACTTTTTTGAAACTTGATTTTTGTTAGATAAATATAATAATAAGCAATTATAACGGTGTAAGAAGCTTCTAATCTGCATATTAGTTTATGAATTGATAGCTCCAGTGGCCTCTAAGTCTCGTTTTAGTTTTTACCAATTACTACCACCACATCGCCCTGGTAAATAACGGTAAATAGTACGAATTATTTACCATCCGAAACCCCGGATTTTTTGGTTTCGGTACGTTTTGTAATCTGTAAGATCCTTAATATGCGTAGGCGCTACTTCAGATACTTCTTGTGTTCTTGATTAGCACATATACCGTCTAACAGTTTGTTACTTAATGGCAGCTTTTTCATTAGTTTTTAGAACGGAAATCACTTGTCGCGTTATTTTAATTTCAGATAAATCTCACAAACAATATGTACCAACATTAATGTCAAACTAGGTCGTAATGTATATCATCAAAGCCTAACAAAATAATCATTTGGCTTTGGTTTTGCAAATAGGCTAGGCTTGGGAACTGCTGTTTTTGGATGCTGTGTGTTAGCAGTATATTTACTAAAAGAGTCAGTTTCAGATTTCATGAAATATTCAATTTTGTACACGTTTCCTGCCGGCACTCCTGCGGAAAATCTTCCTTTTCCTGCGATAACAATAACTCCTTCACATCTGCTTCGAACTTCTGACCTGGATGCTGCATTTCAGTTAGTTTATTACTTAAAATGTATAACTCTAAAATTTTAACCTCTAACAATGATAATTTCTATTTTGTTTACGTTCTTTAAAAAGGATATTTGACGATGCAGAGGAGCATACAAATAAATTACATTTAGAAGATAGCAAAACATGGAGTCTAGCAGAAGCAAATATTTTGTTGCTTCTTTTGGACCATATTTGTGAATCAGCATCTAGCTATTTGAAATTGTTCCATGTTTTGAATTTATTAAAGTCTATGGGAATAAATCGGTATGCACGTTGGGTTCAGGAAGAAAACATCTCATTGATTGATGACCCTACCAGCACTCTGTACACAAACAAAGTTTTGCCTTTTGTCGAAAAGGTACAGTTTAAACTTAAATTAAATTTGAGATCACCAATTTCGCTAAAACAGTGTGTTAAAACATATTGCTTATAATTAAATTACTTTAAAATTTTTTAACCTCTGACCTGTTAATTACTTTTTTACAGGGTATGACTAACTGTTCCAATGTTATCAAAGGATGCAGATGGCGAGGAATGGAAATTCCGTGTAACAAGCTATTTGCTCACGAGCAGACAGAGGTCGGCACTGGTTGCGCATTTAATAAAATTCCTAATGAAATTCTCATTCGGTTTGTGTTTAAATAATTCGTGAAAAACCAATATCTGGTACAAATCGCAGTTAATACAATAAAGAATCATAACTGGAAATTTATTTCAGTGAATCGAGTCTACAATGGAATATAAATAAGCATCAGTATGGAGACGAGGATCTGAAAAAATGGAAGGACTGGAATATTGAAACAGATTCTAAACTTCATGCAAAAGATGAAGCAAGTGCCATTGAAAGTGACGAAGATGCTGAAATGGAAGAAAGCATACCAAGGAGACAAAACATAGCAGGACAAGACAATGGCCTCTCAATAATCGTCCAATTTGAGCAGAATGAGGATAATCTCGCCTGTCCAGTTATCGATGGATCTGCATTTGTGGTATTGAAATATCTACTACAAAATGAGACTTTATTTACTGTGATTCTTAGTGTATTTTAAATGTGAATTACAATTTGTGGTACGGTGGACGTGCATCCACCTTTTGAACAACCTCGCGTACGCATGAGAGGCATTCCGATTCCACCTAACAGTGAAGTATTCATTCATATCAAAGCCACCGTGACTCTTGCTGATGAGAAAGTGAACCAGCTCGATATCGTATAGACAGATCAATCAATTGCAAAATTTGAAATTTAGCAATAAATATTACATTTGTGATTCTGAAGGCAATGAAAATCGTTTTGAAATTGTGACAGGATGATAGACGGTGCTATTATGCTAAGGAAAATCCCTTGGAATATTTTACGAAATACACTTCAGGAAACTGTCGTGCCGAATGTTTATCAAATAAGATATTCAAAGCTTGTGGATGCTTTCAAATTTCTTTACCTGGTTAACAATATGACAATAAATATTATAGCTTTTACAAAGTTTCATTTGAAATTTTGACACTTTGTTACACATTGTTAAACATTAAAATTCAAGCTGTATTCTAAATTAAGAGTTAAACAATAATATTCAATGTGTTTTTAAATAGGTGGGCACATGAAAAAGATTTGTGGACCACTTGAAATGGACTGTGTTGAAAAAGCAAAAAGTAAGTTTTCCAAAAAAATGCATAGTTAAAAGTAAAATGGCAATTAGCGTGTTAATTAATTAATTAATTAGTTTCATTTGTATTTACTGATTTTTGTATTTTGGGTTCAGAAAAGTTTGAGAGAATTGGATATGGTAAATCATGCATAACAACAAAGTGCTACCCACCATGCATTGAAGTGACATACAGTGTGCAGTCGTACGCAATTCCTTTTAATGAGTCAAAACTTGTACGGCCACAAGCTTTAAACTTGGAGTAAATTTTTTTTGAAAGTATTCTTTAACCTTGTATAAAGTAATAATTGAGTTATCTTGGCTTAATTTTGAATGGTTCATTTATTCAGAACCAACAAATCGATATCGATTGTTCATGCATATTTCACTACGGAGACAATGGAAACTCGTGAAAGAAAACGACAATATGGTTGGGCTCGCCTCCTTGGTACGTGACTTACATTCTATTGCAATTTCAAGGTTCATGTCAATCACATGTATTTTTTTAAAACATACCCAATACAAATATAAATTTTGAGTTTTAAATTCTTTCTCTTCATAAGAAGTAGAAACTCCTTTAAAGAAATGCTTATAAGATCCATCCGTCTAAAACCACGATAACTAGCGAAAAGAATTACATATTCGAATTAAAATGGGTACACAATTTCTTTGCCCCTGCTGCTGGCATAAGGTTGTAGATAGGCCCGCGCCCAAAGTTACCACTTGCAAGGCCACAATAAAAATTTCCAATTTATGAAACATTTTTAAAGATAGGGAAAACATTTAGGGGCTGTGAATAAACTATGTAACCAACATAGGGGGAGGCAGTCAAAAAAGCAGGGTTATCCCCATAAGCGCCTTCAGTGTTTAGGGGGAGAGGGGTAGGAGGGGATCAAAATTTTGAAGTATCCCGATGACGTAGTTTATGCACAGCCCCCATCACTGCGTCTTTTTTCTGACCCATTGACCTTCTAAAAGTCCCTATATGGCCACAAAATCTGTACATCTCTGCAACGGCCTACCCCTACAGCCCAGCTCTTTATATTGTCGTACCTCTACAGCTTAACATTTTCAACTCATTACAAGTTACGTTTTTATTTTCTACCATGCTTTATTTTTTTTCTCCATTTTGCAATGGTTTATTTTTTCGTAGAATTTATTCTTTACCGGCTATACATTTGTAACAACGAAAGTTAATTAATTAAAATACTGAAATTCAGGGGAAGTTGGAGGTATATTTGGACTGACCATTGGATTATGCACAATTCGAATTTTGATTGTTTTAATCGGAATCAGCAATTCGCTGTGCAAGACGTTGGTACCATGCAAAAATATTACCCCTTCAAAATTCAAGGAAAGCCTTGTTTTGAACCGAATCATGAAACGGAAACGGAAGTCATCCAGGAGGTGGAACAGAAAAATGAAGCAGAAGAAAGTTTTTAAAACAGTTAGTTTTACAATTTAACAAGCATTACGATATTTCTCGAAATTACTTCAAAATTCATCCTTAGAACATTTGTCTATTGAAAGCTCATCAGATCGCTTTCAAATTTCGTTGCTTGCATGTACTGCTAGATGCTTGAGAAAGTAGTTTTTGTGAATAACATGCTTACGCAGACAGTTTACATGAATTGTGTATCACGTTTGATAATATGGTTAAATTGTCTGTTTATAAAGTATCGTCAGAAAATTTATGTGAACGCTCATGGTGTTTGTAAGTCCGTAAGTCTGATAAGTCAATAACTTCCGATTGGTTTTACATATCGACGACAAACTTATTACACATGCTCTAGACCCCCATAGCTTGGCTAAATTAGTAAAATATAAATATATAAATTCAATAAATAACTGACGATACTTTCTTAGAGCTTTGTGAATGGTTGATAGAATTACTAAATCTGTTTTACATTTAATTATTTCGCAGCAACATTCGGGGACTGCAAGAATGGGACAAAACCAAGATTTGCAGGCGGACGGTGAAAGAGACAGCAACCACAGTTGGAGACTGTGCCAGCTAACCGATGTGGAAGTTGAAAGTCTCCCTCCAGTCTGGATTAGTAAATACATATGATAAATAAGTTTCGAATACTTTAAGTCAAACAATTACATATAAACAATTAGAACTTGTCCCAGAAGCATGTTGAAACTAATTTTTTATTCATACGAATAATTTATCGTGGTGGGCTATAAAAGTACACTGCTACTGCTATGCTGTCTCCCGCTAAGAATTCGATATAAAATGAAGAGAATTGTGAACGATGGTATCAGAAGCACATGTCGATTTTGACAACAACCATTTATAACGTCATGTCGTAAAATACAGAAATTTCGTATTCGTATGGATGCTTATAGAGAGCCTTTATATAAAAGTTGTCAAAACTTTCCACTATCGATTTCTCTTTCAATTATTTACCCTTCAAGAGTGAATAAAAACGTAATAGAAGTTTAACGAAATGCAAATTAATAATTTTTATTCGCCTTTTTGGATGACAATTAAGTTGATGTAAAAGTTGTAAAACCGAGTTAGAGGTATACATTTAGTTAGTTATATAATATAACTAACTAATCAAAAGCCAATAAACCTTAAATATATTGGATCTTGATTACCGACTATGTATCACATGCATGTCTGCGTCTCTCATTTTGTAACTTCATTTAATTCAATATAATTTATTTGGTGGTTTATTATTTATTTATTTAGGTGTAGAAATAAGAGACAATTTATATAACATGGATTGAGTGAGAGAGCTTTTTAATTCATTTTATTAAAGATCTTAATGAGAACAGGATGGAGGCGCTAGATACTAAAATAATTCCCTTATCATCAGACTCTTATCTTGTATTGTAACATTTGAACTATGAGAGATGTCAAAAGCTGTATTTCAATCAAAGGTTGACTTTTATCTAACTGAGTCTATTCTTTTGAAATTAATTAAGAGGAATTCATTTCATCAAAAATGTTTTGCTTCCACTCATTTGGTTTAGTAGACTTGGGCTGACTGCCAACAATCTTTAATTCTTTATTTAATTAATTTAATTAAGTTTAACCGGTCCTATTGTGTCTCTACGAAACGGAAGTTTATAAAATACTATTTATTTTATAAAATACATAGGCGATAAACTTTAACTCAAAACAAAAAAAATTACAATTACTAAAACAATTGAAATGGATGAAGATGACACGGTGGGGGTAGAACTCTGACTTCCTTGTTTTATTTTCTGTATCAATTACAATGCAGTCGACGTGTCCAAAATCCTTTAAAACCCATAGTTAACTAACGCATATGGACTTTTTCTACAATTTTCAAGTATTTACAAACTTGCTAAAACTTGCTCCGAGATTGACCATTGTCCCCCGCTATTAAATTTTAATTCCTAAAATAGAGTCTTCAGTGTAGGAAACAATATGAATTTGTTAACATTAGTGGTGATCGTTGTAGCAGCCGGAAGCGTATCTGACGTTTCTGGGCATCCGAGCGCTGGGTCTCGACAATCATCTGAAAATGACTTATTTCTGTAAGGTTTCACGAATAAAATGTCAATTTATTTACTCTATGGTTTTCTAATTAGTCGTTATACCGTTTATTAAGGAGCGTCAGCTCATTTATGGTTTTCACTGCGTCCATCTGTCTGTCTGGTGTCTGTATGTCTGTCCGTCCGTCACACCGATAACTCAAGAACGAATTGAGATATCGGGACGAAACTTGGTACACATATTCTAGACCCCCATAGCTTGGATAAGTTACGAGATGGGCCATGTTGGACCACCCTCAAGGTCAAAATAAAAAGGCCAAATTTCTGACCCAATGTTAAAGATAGGGAAAACAATTTTTTTTCGTAATTCTTTCTCCTCCACTACCGCATGCTTTCTATGAAGCATAGGCACCCAAATAAAACCCAAATCGACCTTAAAAACCTAACCACACC
>JAQFZZ010001427.1:0-11221 GCA_034696405.1 Isotoma caerulea
AGAACTCAAAAGCTTGGATGATGGAAGCATTAGCTAAATTGGAGGATTATGAAAATCTCAAGAGCTTTAATCACAGTCACATTGCTATGAAAAATTCACCCCGAACAAGGAAAGAATTTACCGAAGATTTTTCAGGAATTAATCTCCTTCCTATGCATACAATTTCTAAATCAGAAATTCTCGAATATTTAAGATGGTCGGAGGATATTAAAAACACGTTAAATTTCGGAAAGCAACTTATAATGAGTATGACGGGTCTGGAGTTGGATTCATTTGTCGAAGAGGTTGTAAAAGTTGCAGAAATTCAGCACGGGCATGAAGATCCAGTAAGAATTATAAAGTTTATTCTTTAATTCGGAAATCAGACCTATTTTAATCAGTTAATTTGTATCTTTTTAAAGGAAAGTCATAAGATAACAGAAAATAATTACAAAGCATTATGTAGAGGGGAATTTAATGGACTGTCGTCAATAAATCCACTTTTCAAATGCTCATATTCATCGACAAGTCACCCGGTGTACCTTATTGGACCTGTCAAGCAAGAGGTGGTCAGCATAGACCCCCCGATATGGATCTTACATGACGTGCTTTATGATAAGGAGATTGAAATAATTAAGAAATTGGCAATACCAAATGTAAAATTTAGTTTTGAATTATAATAATTATAATAATTAAAGCAATTATTGCTTTGTTTAAGCCCTGGCGATAAATTGAATTTAAATCGCTGAATTTTAGTTCAAAACAGCAACAGTCGTCACCGCTTTTGGTCCAGAGCACTCTCCATCAAGAGTTAGTAAATCAGCTTGGTTGGTAAACTCTGATGATCCAGTCATCGCTAGGGTTAACAAAAGGGTAGGATTGCTAACGAATCTGGACATGAATACAGCGGAAGACCTTCAAGTGGCTAATTATGGACTTGGGGGAATGTACCTACCTCATTTCGACTTTGGACATGTAAATGCTTATTTTCTAGTTGAGACATTGGGAAATTGTACCTAATTTCTAATTGACTAATATATGTTTCCTGTGTCAAAGACAAATGAATCGGCAACTTTACTTTCTCAAGGGGATGGAAACAGAATAGCAACTCTGATGTTTTATATGAGTAATGTGGAAGCTGGAGGGGCTACAGTGTTCCCTTCGTTGAAACTAAGCATTTGGCCTGAAAAAGGATCTGCAGCGTTTTGGTATAATTTGAAACCTGATGGAAGGGGCCATTATAAAACTAAACATGCTGCTTGCCCGGTACTTCTTGGGTCAAAATGGGG
Source organism: Isotoma caerulea (assembly GCA_034696405.1). NCBI lineage: Eukaryota > Metazoa > Arthropoda > Collembola > Entomobryomorpha > Isotomidae > Isotoma > Isotoma caerulea. The sequence goes on from JAQFZZ010001427.1 coordinate 1,269, forward strand.
TATACAGATTGTTGCATAAATTAATACAATATTTTCAATCGTTATGAATTTTGAATTTTTTGAGGAAATAATAATTAACTTTCTTGTAGTCTCAAATAAATGGATTCATGAAAGAGGTCAAGAATTTCGACGTCCCTGTGACCTTCATCCTAATGAACGAGCAGAACTTCGTGAACAGGTTGATGAGATGGATAAGTGAAAGTGATGGTTTAAAACAGCAACAGAATTATTTATAAATCTTCAGTCAGAAATATTTTATTATTTGATTCTCAATAAGTGATAACCTTGGTATAATAAATTATTATTCTAAAATATACATGAAAAGTTGTAAGCATGTCTACTTATATTAACGTCAAAAACTTGTACTCAATGGAGCTGACAAGCTCTTATCATAATAAATTGTGACAATATGAAGAGAGGAGCCATAACTTCGGAATATTCGAAATGATTTGGTTCACTTAATTTCACACAGAGAAAAAATTCGAAAAGAAATACCAAGAAAAGTTGAATGAGACTCCAGAGCATTCTTAAAGTAGCAGGTTTTACTTTTTTCTCAATATACATTCGAATAAACACAGTCGTGACAAAATATGCATTCAGGGCGTCCCCAACAAATAAGGGAGAAAACACAACCCACCAGCTCATATCAGAGTTTGTATCACATTTTATGGAGAGAAGAACTGAAAACACTGCTACTGATGTCACCCACACCCAAATCTCATACGCTGTGACCCCTAACCATTGACCTAATTCTTGCAGAGTGAAAAACATTGTATAGTATGTTCTCGGAGGCTACCTAGGGTATTTTCACTGTCCGATAAACACGGATATCCACACAAGAGACTTTCCGGAACTGTTGGGAGGGTGGTGTAGTGTCGTTTAAGGGTATTAAGTCGTCTGCAATTAAAAATGATATTTTATGGTAAAGGAAACAAAATTAGTAAACCTCGATAAAAGGAAATAACTTTAACATTATTACCACTTACCAATTAACTTAACAGTCGATGTATTAACAGTATAATCGACAGTTCCTTGGTAAAACTTTTTTAATTCTACTGCAACATTTATAGCTCTTGGAATCGCTGAGCCCAACCCGTGCAAAAACACTTCGGAATGTTCTCCTTCAAACAATTTTTGACATTTTGACAGCTGAGCCTGTGAATTTACCAAACAAAAAAATTCAATTCATTTTAAATCTTCAACATCTGTTTCTAGAAATTAATTAATCACATAATTACATTAAATTGTGATCGATCACTGATGTAAATGTCGTTTGGTTTGTGAAAAAATTCTTTTGGTGGGGGTCGTTTCTTCACAGCGTATTTCTTCTGATTTCCTTGTCCTTGTTGTTGCTTATTGTTATTATTCCCACTTATGGTGCGATGTCTCTCTTGATGTGGATTTTGTTCTTCTTTAGAATGAGAAGGATTATGACTTTTCCCTTTATGTGCCTGATGATGTGACCTTTCTGACTGGGTGTGACCTGAGCCTGAATCCTTTCTTTCCTTTTTGAAACTTTGAGATTTCTCAGGACTTTTTATTTGCTGTTCATCCTGGTCTGCCATCGTAGAGTGAAATGAGAGTAAATTCAACTTTTTGTACCACCTTTCTCACGTAGTGATGAAGTAAGAAGATTCATGACCGGTTGGGGTATCCGGAGACAATTTCACTATCGAACGAATTTGTACAACAAATCCTTATAATTTGTCATTTTGTGTTGGACGAATACCGTAAAACTTTAATTAAAAGTCCATATGAAAGGTGGATAATTTACTATTTCGGAGTGTTTGATGTCCGTTCATTTTTTGTTTTTAGTAATTTTCGATTTTCTAAACATTTTAAGCAGTTTAGGAATGTTTTATCGAGAAGTAAATAAAGTTATAATATAGATGCTGTAGGAGTTGAGGAAAAAAAATTTTAAAAGTTATTTTGCAGAATTTCGATAAAGTATATTTTATACATTTTTAGTTAAAATCCTAAAATATACTTTTAAATACTGTTAATTTCTAATAATAATATTATGGCATTGTGTGTAATTAGAATGGGAGCATAATTTTGTACAGATGAAATCCATGTCATTTATTCAGATTTTGTCAGTTTCATTTAGAAATACAAAAATTAACGTTTTTGAAACATTCATTAATTTGTATAAAGATAGGATAATTATGATGATTCTTCTTGTTCCCTGATGCGGGCCAACATTTCATCAATTATATTAGTTATGTCCACTGGAGAACCATCTGCAGACTTTGGAAGGTCAGGAAACCGAATGGCGTAGGGACTTATCGGACTTTCGGTCTGATGTTGAAGATTATCTTTGGTATCTTTTTCAGCAGACGTATTTCCGAGAACTTCCTTTCCCAATAGTAGGACAAGAACTACAATTTAGAATTTTAAAAATTACAAAAACATGCATAAAGTTAAATTTAATTATTTAATGCATAGACTATTATTAGAATTTCCAGAAAAGTTCTACATTTCTGTGAGGTGAAAAAAGTTTCACTTTTATCAACAGGATACAATTTTATATATTAGGGGATTTACTAAGCGTGTGATAAACAAACATTAGTAATATTGCACGTGCAATGCAAATAATTATGCAATTTAGTTAGTGCACTGTGATTGAATAATGTATTTAGCTAGCAAACTTTAGCAGCTTTTTGCATTCTCACGGTTTCTTGAAAGCTTAACAAAGCGTTCAGTTTATGTCAAATTTCTCTCGCATAAAGTAGCATCTAACTTTGAAAGTCATAAATGTCTATTGCTAAAGTTTCAAATAATATAATTTCACACATAAACTAAATGTGCAGTAATAGACTAAATCAAACATTTAAGAAATACTATTTGACATTTAGGACTGTCGTATGAAACTATTAACATGATTTCAATTTCAAAAATCGATTTCACTGCAAGAGTATTACAAAAAAAGAAATATAATTATTACGTAAAAGTAAGTAGTATAATACTGCTTACCAACAACGATCAACAGATACCATTTTGATGAATAACTTTTAGCCATCTTGAACTTTAAAATAGTTATGGAAAAAACTTAAAATATTTGACTTCCACACGATAAAATTTAAAAGTCTATTTCACTTCAAAACTAAAAAAGTCTGATGGGATGGCTGACGTTTTATTAGCATTAATGATACTTAAATTACTATCATATTGAAATTGGAAAAGCAAATAAAACTTCCGTCAACCCTTCTCTTACCAAATAAAACTGTTTACTTAAAAATAAATTAAATAGAAATTGTGAAATTGATGCTGTGCTATCTTCGAGCAATATAGATATAATGAGAATCAAGCAATTAAACTAAGCCATGAAGATTTGAGGATGCACCGCTTACCAAATTTAATCCGATTATTCCATGTACCGAAGATATTTATTAGGTACATCTTATCAAAGGTTTATTTTCATACTTGCTAATTGCTTTCTAAAAGTACTTGTTGAAGAGTGTAACTGGCAAAAATTTCAGTAAGCAAAATTCTTTTGGCCATAATATGTATTAAATCTTTGCTTGGCGAGAGAATTGTTTCAAAGGTCAAATAATACAGTCATGACAAAATATTTTAAAATTTAATTTTAATTAAAGTAAAGTATTCTGATCTCACAAACCTAATTCAGCATAAACCATTTTAATTTGATGCGATCAGAAGATTAGAAAGACAATTAATTTCCTGTTACAAAATAAAAATCAATTTATAACGAAAATTTAATCATAATCTTACAATTAGAACAGTTTTTTTACTAAATAACTCGTAATAATCTAAATCACTTTAATTGCCGACACTAAGTCTCATTGCTTTTGCTTATCAGTTTCGGAAATTAGATTAATCATTACAGCTAAGAATTAAATGGTATTGATATGCTCTAACGATCAGTTGATCTCTTGAGAGACGGACGTATAAACTATTTTCGTCACGATTAGTTACTTTCTACAAAATGTTAATGCTATCTAAAATGTGTTATTCATTTGATCTTAATGTAATCTTAATGAAAACTTCATCCAGCCTAAATTTTACTCGATTTTGCTAACAAAATTTATTGTTACTTGAAGAAAATAATAAAAGCACCTATCTATAATTTAATTGAGTACAATATGTGTACCATGTACCTAATATTTCGCTTTATTACGGGAAAATCCCCGTCTACAACATCATCAAGACTTTTGATGGGAAAGTTTTCAGATATATTGAATAAACACTAAAAGAACTCTATAGAGCGGAAATAACTCTTTGTTGATTGTTGGTCAAATAAAAGTTTATGAAAAATGAAGTACCAAATAAAAAAAATCCAAATCAGTTATTTTTTGTTATTGAAAAGCTTTTAGTAAAAGCATGACAAAAACTAAGGTACTCTTCTTATGAAATAGGAAATCACGAAAAACTAACTATGAATAACAACCAATAACACTTTGCACATTCCTCTTCCTATATCCGATGTATTAATTAATAGTTAAAATATGCATAATTAAGAGGGTTAACTAACTTTGATTTTGTAAAGTTTTCATAATTTTCAAAAAATAAATTTATGTAATTATTAACTAATATTATGTAATTAATTTAGAAATCATCACTTGTCTGTCAACCTACTTCTATGACATTACACAGAGGAATGTCGGGCGGAACGCTCTTACGAGGAAATTATGTAAATATGTTTAACCAACTAGGAATTAAATTCATTACATAACCTTAATTAAGATCTTCTAAATATCTAGAGCTACAAAATAAACTTGACGTGTGTCTGTAGTAAAATAAATAATGTTTAGGATGCGAATTTAGGTACATTCAGTTGTAACAAGGGCCAACTGAAATCGCAAGAATGAACCTTTGTCCCTTTTTTGTTATTTTAGCCTAATGTACTCAACAGGAATTGAGCTATTATCCTTTTCCATTATTACTAAAATTAAATTAAAGGTATGAAAAATATTGTGCAAAATAGGAACTGCTTTACTTTTGAGTTAAGAAGTAGACAAACTGGCTATGAACGTCACGATAATAATAATTCTTGTTCATAATTTTATAATTGTTTGGAACAAAAAATTGCTTGATAAGGTATGTAGAATTAGGAAGTAGAGAGGAAGCACAGAAAAATAAACCCGACATAACATAATAAGATTCAATTTTTTGTAGGTTCTGTGTATTTTTTATGTTATTATAGGTTAACACTATTATGATAATGTTAATAATATGCAATATTAACTAACACAACATCAACAGTCCAATTTTAGGAGTCCGTTGACCAAAGCAGATTAAGAATGAGAGTAAATATGAAATAAGTTGTAAAGTAAATCAAAGGAAGGAAAAAATATAAATGAAGTTTCGCTGCATATGAAGGGTTAATTGTATCAATTGCACTTTTAAAATATAAAATTGTATGGCCAAAAGCTTATAAGCATGGTTGGTAAACCAAGGAGCAATTATATAATAGGTTAAAGTAAGGATTAATACTCCAATATAATATTATAATGTGGAAGTAAGGTAGTAAGGTAACAACATAACAGGTAATTGCAATTGTAAATAAATAATAATAATAACGACCTATGGCAGGCATACGGCAGGTTGAACGTTTAAATTTTTTTAGAGCAGTTAAGCTAGAAGTATATAAAAGTCTTAAGGACCAGTGTTTTGACAAGTCATTCGCATTCTGACTATCTATCAATAAGTAGTAAGTTAGCAAAATACTAACTTAACTAACGGAGGATTTCAAGCTCTTTTCGGAGTTTTCAGTGATATTTAATCCCAGTTCATCGTTTATCTTTGTTGGGAATCATGAAGACTTTTGTGGTGACTCTGCTGGTAAGTTTAACTACATTTTCTTTTCTACCAAAAGCAATATTCGGGTTTTTAAAGAAAAGCCCGAAAAAATTTCAGGAATTTATTATTAACTTAATTTCTGTCCATTTTAAAAGTTTTAGTTGTCCTGTATCTTTTATTTGTATGAATTTTTAAATTAGAGATATATTTAAACTTTTTAATTTAGTTCTGATATTTTCATTCCTATTCACAAAGCCTTCCTAACTTTAGAGTATAATCTTTTAAAACACGTACCATGCCCTCATTAACAATGCGTTTGGCACATCCTTAATTTTTTTTAATTAGGTAAACGTATATTTGTTAGGTAAACTCAAAGCTTACTATGACGTTATTAAATATAATAGAATTTCACTTTCAAAAGCACAATTTTTTTAACCAACCTAGAAAAAATACTATTTAACTTTTCCAAGCGAGGTAAATTGCAATATGTTCCAAACCTTTAATTAAGTTGAATTTGGGGTAAAAAAATTTTTTTTATTTAACTAACTGATGGGTGTGACCCAGAGTCTTCATGCATAATGCATGACATTTTGACACTTATTTTGTAATTTCTATTTTTTTAGCATTTTATTTTTTACTACTCGTTTGCATGTCTATATTTTCCGAAAATTTTTTTTAACTTCAGTGCATTTGTTATTCCTTTGCCTAAAAAGCTTCGTAAGTTTTTCACACATAACTTCATGCTTAAAAGCGTTTTCAAAGAGTTCCTTAAGTCGTTATGTATTTTTAATTCCAATCATGTCTTTAAGTGTGAAAGCCCAAATAATTGCCCATTATCTCATTTAATCTATCAGAAAATTATGTTTACAAATAATAATTACAGAAAAATGAAAGAATTTCACACGTACGTAGTTAAATCACATCAAAACTAATGAGCTACACGGGGGATAACTCATAATTCATAATTCATCATAATGATCCTAAGTAGGTACTTGTTACAGGAAATGCTCTAATCCCTACTTTATTCTAAAAAGCATGAACATGATGGTCAGCAAGCCAAGTTTATGCAGCGTGAAATTCTTATAATTAAATCATAAGGCATGACTATCAGCCCGACCTAATCAGTTTAGTATTAGGTAGTAGTTTGTATTTTTAATCATATAGATGCATGACACACTAAATCTACCTACTTACACTTTCGTTCCTATCTTCCTTCCTGTATCTTTATAAATATTTTTAATAAATTCATTACGCTTTAAGAAATCATGGGTATCGGACCATTAATATGATGCAGACAAGGAACTAACGCTAATATACCTATAGATTTGTTAGACGTGTTTTATAGATTTTTTTGGAATTTTCTAATGAAATCTAACATGTTTTAAAATAGCAATTAAAGTTAAAAATGAAATTTAATTTGGAAAGTTCAGAACTTCCATTAAACGCACGAGTGATTGACTGATGATGACTTAATATAACTAATCTCTTTTTAATGATTTTAACAGACCGTGGCTTTGGTAGCCTACGCTCATGCGGAAGACGCTGCTAAAGAATCCTTGGTCAAGGATGCCCTCCCTGCTGCCACCGATGAGGTTTTGATCACTGCTGAAAGCAAAGTAGCTGCTCCTCCTGCAGCTGCAACAAAGACTGCTAATTCTTCTGATGATCAAGCCACTGCTGCTGGGCATCATTTCGGCTACGGAGAACACGGTGGTTTCGGAGGATTTGGAGGAGGCTTCGGGGGACTCGGTGGGGGCCACGGGGGTGGACACGGAGGAGGTCATGGGGGTCATGGGGGTGGGTTTGGGGGTGGATTCGGGGGTGGATTCGGAGGGGGTCACGGGGGTGGACAAGGAGGTCTTTATGGAGGGGGTCATGGTGGCGGTCACGGAGGCATCGGTGGCGGCGGTGGCGGATATGGACAAGGATGGGGCGGATGGGGATGGGTCAAAACCCAAAATTATCCACCAGTTCATGTTCATGGCAAGGGACATTCCACTCAATCTCATGGTCCTAAATACGTGAAGGATTATCATTACCATAAGCACGGATGGCAAAAGCATCACAAGAATGAACTTATCCATCACAACCATAACAAACATGTTACCCTTAACCATCATCATTTGGAACAGCAGAAGGTTCTTCACCGACACCATTATCATCATCACACCACCCACCAACACCACCTTCACCGACTTCATTTGCATAACCACAACTTGCACAAGCATCACATCCACAACCATAAGATCGTCAAGGAACACATCCACCAACCAATCTACCACAAGGGAGAGAAGCACGTCCACACCCACTCTGAGGGCCACAAGAGCAAATTCCACGTTCAGGAATACACCAAGTAAGCTTCCTTAACTTTCACTTTGTAGAAGGTGAAAATTAACATTTTTGAGGGAATGGTATTTATATGTTGTAATTTTTTTTAATTACAGGCATACTCATCCCCAAAAGCAAGAGTATGAGAAGTGGGTTCACCCCATCCATGTCAAGGGAGGTTGGAACGGAGGATATTAAGGAATTAATTAACGATTCCTTGATTAAACGGAGGAGCTTTTTTACATTAAAAATAATAATGAAAGCAGCTAACTACATTAGGGCTCTTTCTTTCCTACTACAATTACACCTTAAACCATTACTACCAATAGTATTTAGCCTAATTTCTTACAATTACAACTTTACCAATTTACACAAATACTAGTCAACCAGAATTAATAGTTTTTTTCATTGAAAATGTTTTCTTGATTTTCTTGTTCATCATGATTTTATACGAATTTGCTCAAAATGTCTGTTTGTTTGACAGTTTTTACAATGATCTTGTTGAATCTTTTACTTTTATATTGATATTGATATGTAGGCTATCAATCACTGGATAATGATTGGCTTTAATAATTGAGAACTCTGAGCATTGTTATACTCGAGAGATTCTATAATGTTTTTGTATTGTATGTGCTGTCGGATCGATTGGGAATAATAAATCATTTACTTATTAATCATAAATTTTTGTTCTTATTTTTACTTTTATTTTGAAAATTATTTGTCCAAACATTCAGTCATCTAATCAATCAAAAATCAAAACTCAATCATTTTTTTAATAATCATTGGTTTGCAAATGATATTTTCATTTCATAGCATTATTAAATTTTCCTCTATGTTCTATACAATTTTTATCAGGTCTAAAATCTACCAAAAGATTATCAAAAATTAATGCATGCAAAATGCATAATCTTAAATAAAATTCACATTTACATTTATTATTTTTACTTTACACATTATAAATTCCAATACTTTAGTTTACATTTATACATTTCATTATGCATCATTGTATGGTGCTCTCCAAGGCTCATATAGACTCTTATTATTATGGATAATAAGACAATTAAGAGTCTATGAGCCTTGGGTGCTCTCTTCTATAGTAGTTTTCTTTCTAAACATCGAAATATAAGACAGGTATGATCCTTTAGGGAGATCGACATTTGTGGGGGAGGGGGAAGCAAATGTTGATATGACTACTAATGCTTATGGCAGTAGACGCAATTCTTTTTGAGTCAATAATTATTTAATTTCTATTAAAATTATTAATTTTATCCGGTACTGATAGCGAGAGAACTTGGCATTTTGTGCAGAATCATTTTTGTCCATTCATCATATAAATATTTCCTGAAAATACCCCTGTCCCTTCACACTTCAGGACTTATACAAGTTTTAATTTTGTAATGGACCAATTCAAAAGATCCAGTATTGAGGAAGAATTAAGCAAGAAATCCTATGAAGTCGTACTCCCACTGGTTGAAGATAATCCAAACATAGAAATTGAAAGTAATCACAAAGAATATAAAACTAGTGTGGATGATTCAGACTATTCTATTCGGGAAGATGTAGATGAGATGGTATCTGATCAAGATGAAGACGGTGTACCAAAATGTAATACTTGGAGGGGAAAGAATTACAAACTTCATGTCCTTGGACAATTCGATAACGCCTTCCAAAAGACCTTAAGAGCTTTTCATGTCCCCAAAACAGTTCAAGTAGCAATAGACCCTTCTGGTCGGAATGAGTTCCCTTCTGAATACCCTCCAACTGAAGAAGCTTATCTTATCTGGGAGGGAAATCCACCTACTGAAGTTAATTACGATTGCAATTGCAAGGAACCCCAATTCCTTCCAAAGGGAGAGTATGAAAAT
>JAQFZZ010001428.1:0-11214 GCA_034696405.1 Isotoma caerulea
GTCAGGGAGGTCACAAATTGAGGTCAAAGGTAAAAAAAGGTCAAATTTCAAGTTTTATATATTTGGATAGGTCTTGAGTGGATCAAGATGAGACAGAACATTAATAGTCTAGGATGACCTTTAAGGTCACAAAATGAGGTCAAAGGTCAAATTTCAATTTTTATATATTTGGATAGTTTTTGAGTTGGTGTAGGTCGAAATGAGTTGTGGCAAAAATTCGAAATACTGTTTCAAAATGTTATATTGTTTAAAAAGGGAATCGGCTAAAACATGGACAATTGGTATATGGACAGTCAAAATATGGACAAAAATATATGGACAGTCAATATATGGACACCATTTTTATATGGACAACCAAAATATGGACAAACTAAAAATTTCAACTAAATTCTAACTCCAGGGATATTTATTTAAGATATAACCTTCAACCTGCGTTTAATCTTTATTATCAGACGTGAAAAATTTGTTTTGAATTTTTTAAATTCTAATCGTACGATCGTAAGGTTTCGTACTTTCATCTTTTGTTGGTAAGGCTCTATTGCTGGTACCTCGAAAGAACTGCAAAAAAGTTTCAAAACCTCTCAACTTTGTCAATTTTGGACGAAATTTAAAAAACAAAATTTCAAAAGATTCAGCGTTGTGAGTTTTACAAAGTTTGGTTGTTTTACATTCGAAACTTTTTTCTGTCACTTGAAAAAATATATAAAACTTGAAATTTGACCTTTTTATACATTTGACCTCAATTTGATTATGATTATGAATATATAAACCATTATGATTAACTTGATTTTACTAAAAAGTATTTCTGTCCATATTTTGGTTGTCCATATAATAAATGTGTCCATATATTTTTTGTCCATATTTTGACTGTCCATATATCAATTGTCAATGTTTCAGCCTAGACCCGTTTAAAAACATTCAAATCAAATACAATAGAAACGTGCAGCTTTCGCTAATTGGTTACACCCGTACTTGATATGGTTTTTTACTTATACCGAGGAATTTTAAATTTGTTATTTTATATTCTTTGCAATTTCATGTTCGAGCGTTAAAATTTCACAAGGAAAAATTTAAACGGGTGTTTTACTGTTTGATAAAATTCATAAATGTGTTGTCATCTTCGAAATAAATGATAGATAATGGGGATTTGTAAACTTTTGATCATTTTTTACAAATAATCCAATTCATCCAAATGTGTATTACAGCTTATAAAAATTCAATTCGTGTAAGCCTTAACAATTTTTATGTTCTTATAAACTGCTAATAAAAATAGGTTCATGATGGATAGCCAGCAATTACTTGATGTCATTCCTCACATTTTCCTACCCCGCCGGCTGCCTCACTTTCGGCAAGAGAACCTTATACAAGTCGAAGATAATCTTTTAACATTACTAAGCTTCTCCTTATCCACTTCAAACTCAAGTTATATCAATTTTCCCAAAATTTGTCAAAAAACTTGCAAATTCTTGAAGACATGGGTGACTCAACAAAACTTGCTGCTCAGTCCAAACTTTCAAAGACATCCAGAATCCATTGATGCTTCTGATGACGCGAGCAAACTAATCGCCGATGAAATTTCGGGATTAAAACAAGGCGACGTGATTGCCTTATACATCAGAGAACAAAACGCGGGAATGATCATTAGCGTACCAACTTCAAATAATTTTCATCCCGAATGTGTAGTATTGTCAACATTTCAAGCTTCGGCAGATTCAGGGTCAATCATGTCTGCCCCTGGAGACTTGATTCACACCTATCCAGAATCTTGCGTGAAAATACCTAAAACAAAAATTTTACAGTCGCAAGAATTCGTGGAACAGTTACGACATCTATGTAACAACTCAAACGAACAAGCAATGCCAAAATCCCGCAAAGCTGGACATGTATTCGATGAAACGCGGGACGTCCCTGACCCTGTTCTAGTAACTGAATGGGCAGTTCCAGCAGCATCTAATAGTCTCTCAGATAATTGCACTGACTTTCCTATAATATCTAAGAAAATTCGCGATGATGTCATTTGGAAACGAGGGCATAACTTTCCTTTCAGAAGATCCGGACTCTGGATGACTGTAAAAGTTGCCTTGCAGATTAGCAATATTCTTGAACTCGGAGAAGAAGCCGGGACTCTGGTTTACAAATTAATGATGACCCATACAATGCATTTTATTTTAATCCAACTAGAACGACTTAATCATGACGATTTTGATTTGAAGATGCAAATGATGGCAAAAATAGCTCGCCGGTTGGAAAAACTGAAAGTAATGCTGAGCCAAATGTCTGTCAATAACATTAAATATGAAATAGCAACCCGAGGGATTAATGGTCTTGTCCATAAGGTGAACAAAGACTTCGAGATAATACGCGGGAAAATGGACAAACAATGGGAAGAAATTTACAACTGTGATCAAGAAATCCCCAAGCTAGACATATCCCAGGAACAAATTCAATCCGATACAGTTCATACCTTCAAAGATCTAAGGTCTTACATAAACAAACGACAGAATGACGTAATTCACACAAACTCTTTGAAAACCATACCAACACCAAGCTGTCCAAAGCGATTAAAAACCAACGCATTACCCCTATTAACATTTTCAAATTCAAATGACTATCAAGTTGATTTCGAACTATGGGATTTCGAAATGTGGGTACGAAATCATCTCGACGAATACTACACGGGAAAACATTCAAGCTTTATTCGAGATTTAATCAAAGCATATTCCGAAAAAGCCATTGACCACTATTGTGAAGATCCAGTAGCCAATAGTAGATTCATACTAACCATTTTGAAATGCCTTATGGTTTTAGATAAAACAGCCACAAATGAACTACCAATCTTAAAAGAACATAAATCTGGAGTTGATTTAAAAATTGTTGAAATATTGCTTCTACCATGGAAAAGTGAAATGCAACTGGCACATGAAATCGAAACATATTTCCAAAATAGAGACGCATTAGCCAAATGTCCATCTTTGATAGAAGAATGGAAACCAACGTCACAAGCTTTTTCCGTACGATTTGCAAGACAGTCTGTGCCGATGGGCAGGCATAGGGAAAGTATTTTAAATACATCTGCAAAAGCAATCGAAGCCAAGAAACAGGAAGTCCAACGTGTCCGTGATGAATGTCATGAATTACAAAGAGAAATTACAGAGCTCACGTGCACCTACACCACCTATTGGAACGGTGATGTGAAGTACGAAATACACGATAAGAAGATTTGTACAAAGTGTAGACTTGAGAAAAAACTCAAAAAAAGACTAAAATCTGTAAAACCTTATGAAAGGCCTTTGCATCCTGACGAAGATTCTCAGTTTGCAGTTGTATTCGAATTACTAATTCCCACAACAATCGCTTGTCTCCGAGACATGCTCCATTTCGTCCGAGTTGAACTGTATAATTCTTCGTCTTTTGACAAAAGTCAGTTATACTGCAAATGGACAAATTATGAGCAAATAATGCTGTCTACTATACATCAAAGCCAACTAGTTACTCTAGGAAGTACTGTAAAATCCACTTTAGTCAGCCATTACTCAAGTCTCAGTGTTGAGCAAAATGAAGATGCTTTCATCCTTAATAACGGCATGAATGTGGTATTCCATGGAGATGAATTATTTCCCAATTCAAGAAACTGGAAACAACGTTGTACATTCCAAATTACCCGCCGCAACCGAGCAACAGTAAATGGTCGGGACAGAGCGGAAGTTCAGTACGAAAAACTGCAATGGGCAATAAACGGAACGTCCCATACCCCTAATGAAGTACTCGCCAAAGGTTATGAATGTCCAGTTAAATTGCCACTCAACGAATTCAAGCAATTTGGAATGCTTCGATCAGGCCACAGGCTCCAGTACAGAAATATAATAAAGGCTCTAACCAGTGGAGCTTTATCGATTAAAAACGAATCCGTTTTTCAACTCTTGTCTCAAGCACAATGGGAAGCGGGACCTTCAAATTTGCAGTTTCGCAGAGAGTCTCATTCAGACTTTGAAGAAGCCAAATTTGCAAGCGAAACCTTACGCATTTTAGAGTCATTAGCGGACTCCAATTCTAAGAATTGGAGTGAAGCTTACACCCTAATTACTGTAATTTTGACAACTGCAAGAATAACAGAGCTTGTTGCTGATCAAATAGTGCGGCAAAATGCTGTAAAGTTGCTTCGGAAATGCCGCAAGATGGCAGCTGAATGGATTGAACTAATAAATGACTTACTTGCAAAGGCATACAGGGATCCCGAGAAAGCAAAAATTGAACTAAAAACAAAACTGTTGGATGCGGCTATAGCTCTAACAATGACATATCACGTAAGCTTACAGTTTGTGCCGCTAGTTATGAAAGACTCTGAAGATGTGCTTATGTGGCTAACAGCATCATCAACGCTTTATGACGAAATCTTCTGGAACACTGCTGGTCGCATTGGGTCTTTGTCAGTTGTGAAGCGTTCGCTACTAAGAATGTCAGTCAACATTGGAATTCATCTGGAAAGTCGTATTCGAAACACTATTGACGATAACGTTTTTTGTGAATTTACTTCTCGTAGATGGAAAGCAGCTGCCTCATTTAATGGTTGGTTTCGATGTTCAGATAATTGTGAGCAAATTTACACTTGTACCAGCGTACAGTCATCGTACGGAACATACCATACTGTTCATATTGATGTTATATTAGGCCGATTTCTCCTTGACGGCTGCCCTGTTGGAAACATTAGTAAAGAAATTGCAAACCATGAAGAATACAAGAGAGTATTTCTAAAAGCGGATTTCAAGGTCCAGCCTAATTCAAACGGAATGTATACAACGACTTCAACATACCACGGACGCACTTTCAGTTTCCAACTCATAAACAATAATTTAATTGTACATGAAGAAGGTGAGAAGAAATTGGAATTAATTCCACATGTTTTATTTCAAAACGATGTTCCTCTTCACTTTGTGGACAAATGCAGCCATTGGTGGGACTTTTCTGGCAATTGTGTCATATTCAGACCAAAATCATTTGAGGAATCTGATTTTACTCAAAGGATATGCTACATTTTATCTTTAAACAATATGACCATTCAAGAAACAGCTGTAAGCCCAGTTCGGAAATTAATTTCTACAAATGGTCCAAGCTATGCTTTGCTCGTGTCAACACTGAAACTGATTGAACCTCGGAATTACATTCATATTTGGTCTTCAGCAAATAAAGACTCGGAAACCATAGTTGAAGTCGAATTACTAAGATTAGGGTTAAAATTCAAATTAATCAGAGAGTGCCTTGAATCGCACGAGTTTCCCGGGATGGTTATAAGCAAAAATCAAAATTTTGGCACACTTATTGGTCTAAAAAATTATGTTTTAATAGTGGAAAAAGATGTATGCAACGGTTTAGAACCAGCGCGAAAAGTCATCATACCTCATGGTGAGATTATGATTAAACCAAACCCGACATTAAATCATCACTCCGTCGAAATTGACCTTAGCAAATTACGTACCCCTAAATTGTTCGCATATGAAGTGACAGATCATCGGTTTCTTATTTTAAAAGCTGGAAGGAATCACTCTGCTTGGTTTTATCTGGCAGCTCTACACGCGATGACTGCTTCTTCACTTCCAGATCCATTTACCAAGGTAACAGGAACCGAGATGGCGTTCCAGATTCTTCAGTCCGCCCGTTGTTCGTCTAATCAACCGTATGATGCAGAATCTTTGAAAAGTTTAAATGCCATATCTACTCTTACCCCATATCGGGAGTATTACCCACAGCATTTGAAGAAAATGCACAGCGTTACTTGGCCTTCGAAGTTAGCCCCCACAGCAGCTCATGAGGGATTCACCTTAATTATCAAAAAACTTATTAATGACTCCAATCGACTTGAAGCCTTATTCTCGAAAAACAAACCCAACGAAATTGATTATAACAATTGCGGACTTTACGGAAAAAATAAGCAGAGTTCATCCCGGGAAGAATTAACCTTACGGTATTACTGGCGGCAAGCAACATTTGAAAATGAGTTAAGCACAATTTCAAAAGATTTTGACACAGATTTGCACAAAACGCGACCAAATCCGAAAGTCCACAAACGTACGGGATTACTGGATCAACATTCATCACTACAGTTTTATAATATTCGTAAAATCGCTTCCTTATGTCGAGGGTGGAAGTCTCACCTTGAACCAGGAATGGATTTGAGAGTCAGAAATTTGCTCATTGAAAGCAGCAGCCTTTGTGGAATAGATAGCATGGATTTATATCAATTCTTTATTACAACCATGAATTTCTCCCAATGGATCAAACTTAATAGCAACTTTCGAAATGATTGGCTTAACTTGTACTCATTTGCTCTTACTATTAACAGCAAAGAATTGTGGACAAAGTGGACTTTGATTCTGACTGCATTAGCTTTTAGTGGGACATCGTTGGAAGATTTATTAATTCTTCACACAGTTGCTGTCCATCCCGATCGATTTCCTTGCACACCGACTTACCCAAAATATATTAACCCATCTGAGACATTTGTAAAAAGTGTCATTCGAGGTTATTTTTCAACCCAGGCTAAGTCTTATTCTTACGTTTATAAGTATTTGCAAGATGGACGTATTAAATATACCACAACAGAAGAACGTGAGGTTGCAAAACGATTGTACCTTACTGAAGTTCAAATAGAAGTTGAAAGGTTTTCTGATGAAATCGAAGCTCAATGGCGGATGAAAGTACCTACAGAAAGGTTTACAGTGTCAGGAGGCTCTGACAGCAAAATAAATTTCCAGGACGCTTTAGAAATTGTGAAAACAAAAATAGCCCAACTGTATAAGAACTTAGAGCTTACAGAGTTCATTACAAAGGTTGGATCCAGCCTTCGACCATTTATAACGGGTGACACCTTAGTATCAAATGTTTGGACTGAATTGCCCGCCAACGAAAATGTCAAATCAGATTTATTTCAAATAGACTTTGCAAAGATGATGTTTAGTCAGAATCTTGACGAATTTATGGAAATTCACAACTCCTTGGTGTACACTCGAGGAAGTATTTATTCAAATGTTTTCTCTGATGACGAATCCAAACTGGCATATATTGCATCAACAAGTAAAGCTATTTTGACTACTATACAAAACCGAATGCAACCACCAGAAAGTGTAGCTTTAGTTTCATCCGGTCTTTATCCTCGTTTGATACCATCTACACTTCTTCCAAGATTATTATTCAGTTACGAAGACCTCTCCGATAGATGGCAATCAATTAAAAATTCCATTGGTGCTGTTGCAGTATTGTGGACCTTAGAGCAGCGTTTGATTAGGTGTTTGAGGTACAAAATGCTTGGACCTTTAATGGAAATCGCACTTCAGCGAGAGTTGGAAACCCAAGGGTATGAAAACTGGTCTCCGAGAGATCATCCCGGCTGGCTTTTACTTCAACTAGAAATGAACATGATGATTCGTCCCATTCAACTAAAGGTAGCTCAAGAAATGATGACTCCGGAAAGTTGCAAAAATAGCGTGATGCAACTTAACATGGGGGAGGGTAAAACATCTCTGATTGTGCCGATGTTAGCAATATCACTTGCAAATGGTAAACAACTGTGCCGTGTTACCGTCATAAAATCTATTTTTGAAACCAACTTCAACACTTTGAGACATACCTTAGGTGGGATGTTAAACAAACGCATTTACACCATTCCCTGTAGAAGAGATCTTAAAATGGGAATTGAAGACATTGGAAACATTCAGAAAACTTATGAAGAATGTCTAATCAAGCAAGGCATCATTGTGACCCTACCAGAATATCGCCTTTCGTTTCAACTAAAAGGATACGAAATGGCAAGGAAGGTCGAAATGAAACCAACAACAAGATATTATCCTACTAATGATGAAGCTGATGCAAAAATTACCGCTATGTCCTTGATAAGAATTCAAAAATGGCTCAATACAAAATGTCGGGACATATTAGATGAATCTGATGACATTCTCAGCGTCAAATATCAATTAGTATACACAGTTGGAAACCAACTTCCAATAGATGGAGTAGGAATTCGTTGGGGAGTTTGCCAACATTTGCTAAAACGAATACCACGTTTAATGAAAGACTTAAGTGACAAATATGGAACATTGGCAGTAGAGTTTGACAAAAATAAACTTGAAAACCCAGCAGAATTTCCACCATGTCGACTGCTAAAAAGAGAAACATACCAAGAATTAATTGACATGATTGCAGAAGACTTCTTAGATGGAAGATTGATAAGCTTTCCCCAAGTTAAGCAAGTTGAACGCAAATTAATCAAGAAATTTCTAGTTGCAGAGATAACTTCAATGACAAAAGCAGAACATGACGAAGCATTACAGATATTTGCGGATGATTTCAAAAATAAAGAAATTATTTTGATTCTTGCGGGATATTTAAAATTTGAAGTTCTTAGAGTAGCGCTAGAAAAACGATGGAGGGTAAATTATGGCGTGAACGTAAATGGACATAGAAAAATGGCGGTGCCATTTAAAGCTAAGGATGTTGCGACGGAAAGAACCGAGTTCGGTCACCCAGACATGGCCATTATTCTTACCCAGTTGAGTTATTACTACTCTGGACTTTCCGACAGTCAACTTGAAGATTGCTTCGACTATTTAGAACATAAACATTGTAACCCTGACGACGAATATGCCTCATGGATTCAATCAATTCCCCTAAAAAATGTTGATCCATCTATTCGAAATTATAAAGGGATTAATTTAGCAGATTATGAGCAACGTACCCAGTTACTGTTTCCAATGCTGAGGAAAGTCATGGTTGTAATTGACTTCTGGCTGTCAAGTCTTGTGTTTCCCAAAGAATCAAAACAGTTTCCAGCAAAAATGTCCTGCACGGCTTGGGATCTTTGTTCCGAAAACCAAGAGCATTTAATAACAGGATTTAGTGGAACAAATGATTCATCAAACCTACTACCTTTAAATATTTCACAACATGATCTACCGGAACTGCAGAACACGAACCGGATGTTAGAAGCTGTTCTTTTAAAAGAAGAAAATAACCAGTATTTAAGCCTACCACTTGGAATCAGCTCAAAAGACATTCTTCAAAAATTAAAAGAAAAAAGTATCAAAGTACTTCTAGACTGTGGAGCCCTTATGCTGGAACTTAGTAACAAGGAAGTAGCAGATGCTTGGCTTGATATTGATCCCACAATTGAAGCTGTCATCTACTTCAACTCTCATAACGTTGAAACAGTAAAAATAAGAAATTCTAAAGATTGTCCCCTAGAATTGTCACCATACCGAGGGGGTGTAAACATGGGACTTTGTGCTGTCTACTTGGACGATGAACATACACGTGGAACTGACCTTAAAATTCCAACGGGATCAAAAGCATGTGTCACCATTGGGGCTGGTCTCACCAGAGACAAAATGGTTCAAGCTTGTATGAGAATGCGGTTATTGGGAAAAGGTCACACGGTCACGTTTTGGGCATCGCAAGAAGTTCATAATAAAATTCGAAATGCAACCAAGCGAGATGTAATCAGTTCAAAAGATGTCCTCCAGTGGGTTCGTTATAACAGCGAAATGTATCAAAATGAAGGGCTTGTGTATTGGACAGCTTCAGCGGTTAATTATTGCGAAAAACTTACAGCCGAGTTCATATTCGGAATAAGCAACGATTTAACTACTGAAATGCATGATATTTCAGCTTTAAACATGCTTAGTGCTCAATGTTCCCAAAACGAGGTAACCACTTTGAGGGAAATGTATGGACATCTTCGATCCGAGGAGCTTTTTGTAAAAATCATACCGTCTTGGTTCCTTGCTGCAAAAAATAGTTTTCTGTCAAAACTTCAACAAACACACTCCCCAAAAACAAGAATGCAAGCCGCAGTAAAATTTGAAACCATTGAAAACAACGTAATCTCGCGTTGCAAAAAATTAATCCCGACGAAAAAACATTTTTCCCAATTACTCGACGAAGAACAAGAAAAGGAATTGGAAGCTGAGTTAGAAACGGAGAAAGAAGTTTCAAGACCATCAAGGGCCACACCACTCCAACATGAATTGGCCCATAGTGTCAAATTTGCCATTGGTCAAGGTGACATTCTGTCACACAATAGAGAAGGGGCAATGATGCCTCTGCCTCATGCTTTTAAAACCAGTGGGGTGTGGAAACTCGCACAACCGAATTGTTGGGGAGATTCTATTTTCGTAACGCGGGACTTTATGAATTCAGTCAAGTCCGAGGGGCATTTTCTGGACGATTTCCTCCATTCCCCTGCATGGATAGTGAGCATGGAGACTAATGGGAAGATTTACTTACTGGTTATAAGCCCATATGAGGCAAACATTCTTATAGATGATTTTCGTAAAGGTGTGTTCAAATCCACCCTGCACATGTATACTCCGAAGTATCTTCCAGGGCAACGGGCATTGATTCAAGATCCGTCTTTTTGCTTACCAGTAAGCTCTAATGCAGTTGTGAAACTTACAGAAGAACTTCTAGCACCTTTGTCACTTTTCGCGGGAACTTTGTACTTTGCCGGTTTAGATGAACAACAAACGTTCGGGAACTTTTTGGGAATTATACCACGACCTAGACATCCAGATCTAGAAGTTGCATTTGAAAATGGGTTGATTTGCAATAATGGATTTGTGAAGCCGGAACATCGACGCCTTTTTAAGTCATTAATTAAAGACGGAGCATTTGGCACTAATCCAGAAGAATTGGTAAATAAAATACTTCTGCTTAGGCATGAAGGTTATCTACCAGCTAATTCTCATGTGGCTAAATTGACCTTTGATGGTCTGAAAACATTCAGTCAATAAAATGTATTATTTTTAAGTGATTATAGTATCGAGAAATAGTAAATTTATCCCTACAATTTCTAAAAGGCATTATAATTTTTATTGTTGATTTGCATTTGCTAATTGTAAATATATATTAACGTATGTATTAACTAATACAGATCAATCATATTATGCTTAATGGTAGGAGTTATTTATCGAGATGAAATTTGGTTCGTAGCAAATTGGTGTGAAATATTTTGTATGCAAAAACTATGTGAAAAATATATGATTTAATCGATGATATTAAACATTAAGTTGATGAAACATTGCAGGTGTAAAAATAACAAACTTTATTAAATTTGTAGCATCAACTATTGGTTTCTACTAAAATATTGTACCAGAGAATAAGTAATTATATATACAGGGCGTTTCATAAGTATCGGGTACTCCCCATAGTAACTTCCCTATCTCTTGA
>JAQFZZ010001429.1:0-11198 GCA_034696405.1 Isotoma caerulea
CACACATAATAAAATCTTTGTTAGAAGATTTATCAGTATTTGCATTTTTATTTATTTAAATTACAATCATTCACTTCTTATTAAACTATAACAGAAACAGTACAATTTGAAACTATTGGCACTGTAAAAAAAATGACATGGAACAATTCTGTTTACAATTTTTGTAATATTTTGCAGGTGCAATATATAAAAAGACGTATAGAGGTGAAATAGTATAAAATAATTCCTTTTGGCTTAAATAATGACAATGACAGGATTTGAATTTAAGGATGACACCGTGTTTAGAAGCGGTCATGCTTGCAACTTAGCAAATATATGGTTTAAATTATGTTACTAGTGTTGATATCCCCTCTTAAATATTAACTAATTTAGGTATTTAGGTTAAGTTTTGTAGGTTAAGAGTTGAATCTGTATATTCTTTCTTCGGAAAAAAATGAGTTGGTTTGCTAATAAAATCAAACAATACAATACAATAGAAAAACAGCTGACAGTAATTTTTACAGAAATTGGCGTTTCTTTCCTTTAATCTTTAGATTTTAGCAATATTCTCTTCCTTATCCAAAAGACTAGCTGTTGCGTGCATTGATTATAAAATTAACATTTAATATATTTTGTTCTATTTTTTTGCATTTTTTATGAGTTCGTTCAGTTACAAATGCAGAAAAGCTGGTGGAATTAAGCGTTACCTTATTTCTATTTGTGAATTGCATATTGTAATTTGTATATTATAACTAAAATTGTATTAGTACCTCTATAGTCTATATCTTTACCTAATCTAAATAAATATGTAATATTGTGTTGAATGCTTATGCAAAAAAGTTCTCTTCATCCTCAGAAGATTCAGGTCCCGAAATAGAATCAAGATAATATTCTTCTACCATTGTGTCATCATCATCTTCAGAATCTGACTCAGACGTTCCATCTTCGGCTGTATCTACTTCAAATTCATTTCCTGCACCATCAGTCGTGTCAAAGAGCCCTTCACTGGATACCACTTCGTCAGATGGTTCTCTTTCATGGTCCTCTTCTCTATTTAGGTCCATTTCGTCTGGATCCATTTCCGGTGTCCTCAGCGTATCCGTTTCAGTGTCTGTTTGCGGTGGAATAGGTAGCACATCAATAAGACCTGCTTGAGATCCTTCTACCTGAGATTCATCTTCAGACAAATCGTCATTTGAAGTTAAAATCATCTCCTCTTGGTCTTCTGATATGCCAGGAAATGGTTCTTCTTCTTCAGGATCATTTTGATTCTGCATTTCTTCATCGTCATCGTCTAGGGGCAATGTGGTGATCTGATCTCTTGGCTCATCCCCTTGAGCCCTATTTCCCTCAAGACAATGGGCAGTACTCAAAAATTGTTTTGCAACTCTCAGGTTGTTAGTAACTTGGTAAAGCGTTGGGCGTATCTGGTCGATAGGCGATTCATCGTCATTTTCAATTTGAATTGTTACTTCGTCTTGTGCATCCTGTCCTTCTGTTTCAATTGTTACTTCATCTTGTGCATCCTGCCATTCTGTTTCAATTGTTTCTTCTTGTGGAGCAAGACGATTGTTGAGTTTCTTCTTAACGAATTTCACGATCGCACGGTACAGCGCTTTGAGTCCCATGTAGACTGCTAGGACTAGATCAGTCACACGGATAACGCTTAATCCCATTGTTAATCCCAAAATGCCACCAACAGTCCCTTGAGTAAAAATAGTTTGAATATTTTTAATATATGACCGTGGCAGGATAAATTCAAAATATTGCAATACTGCATGTTTAATAAATGTTAATTAATTGTAAGATTACCAACTGTGTCAGATGTCGTATGATGAACGACATTTTGCTTTGCTACAATTGATTTCTCTTCAAAGAACGCGTGCACCACAGATCCAGTTTTGTTTTTGCTAATGGTCAAGCATTTAATTAAAGTAATTAAGATTAGTTATGAATTACATAAAATAAACCCTTGTAAACGGAATCCAAAGAGAGCGGAAAGTGGGTAAAAAATGTAGAAGGAGTTAGGGGAAATGAGTTAGTCGATTTAAAGAATTATGCCATGATATGTCTATCATGAATCATGATATTATTATGTTATTGGTTTAATCTTAATAGGTTTCGAAATACTTACCCAAGTGGCGTTTTCAGACCCTGAAAAAGGTGCAAGCCTTTGAACTTATTGTAAGATACCTTTTCTGCATATCTGATTTCAGTGCATGGGGGCAAGCACTCACTGCATGCAGCGGTGTATCCGTCTTTAAAATGATTTCCTGAAATTTTAAATAAATTTATTTTGTTTGTTTAAAAAAATAAAGATATTTACAACTTACTTTCAACCTCAAGGGCACATTCTTGATCAAGTGGTCCACAAAGTTTACCACCTTCTTCATCTAATTTATTCAATAGGTTAATTATATTATCTGACTATAAACTTTTTTAAATCAATGTTTGAGATGCATTGCATATAACAAATTAAGTAACTTACGCGGTAGATATATGTGAGTGCAGTTGCACTTATCTTTCATCTTCCGAACAAGGCATTCCCTATAGCAATTATTTTCGGTGTATCTCTGGTAATATTTGAGTTTGTAATCCTCTTGGAAATAGCAGCCTCGCTCCTTCTGTAATTAAAAGGTCGCAAATCTGATAATGACCAGAATTATTAGATTAAATATTACAAGCTAAGCATAAGAAGCAATTCGTACTGCAGTCAAGCCAATTAAACCGTCTCCTTCAAGAATGAGATCCGGAACTATTTTGACAACAGTCTGCTGGTTTAGAGGAATTAAAAATCCACTGTCTCTCATCTCTGGTTCGTCCATTGATGAGTGAAGATGCATCTTTGAACAATATACATTTTTAGTAGACAATTAGTTTTGTTTGCGTCGATTTAAGCTCTAAATCTAATTAAAACCAAATCCAAAAAACAATTACAAAAAGGAACCGAAAAATATTTTATTTGGTTTCTTAAACTAAACTGAAACTATTTTGAACTAAACAAATCCGAAATTTTTTAAAGAGTTTAGTTACTTAACAGAGTAAACCAAACCAGAATCAAACCCGGAAATAGAACCGAAAGCCAAACCATACGGATCATTATATACAAAGTTTTTTATATGTAAATTATGTGTTGGCAAGTAGGTATATTATAAGATTATGAAATGAAATTGTTAAAAATGAGAGTAAAAATACAGTAAATCCTTGGCCATCAGTGTTGGGACACATGAATTCCTCTTGATCATCGGACAAAAGCAGGAAAGAAATTCCATGCTTTCGTCCTGCAGCTTTTTGCCGTTTTGGAACATTGTCTTTCGTACTGGTTTGTTTTCCCATATTAAGGAAATGTTCGTCTATGTACCAGTCCTTCCATGCCATGTCTTCATGTTCATTGACACGGATGTTGTTTTCATGCAAAAGGTCAAGTATGCTTCAATTCCTGAATAAAAAGATTGACAGACGTAATTTCACCTTATTTAGAATGAATTTCATGAACTTGAAGATACGGAACGAACTTTTTAAGATGTTTCTCAGGCATCTTGTTGAACGTACAACACGGACCCAAGTCAGTTTGTACCGGAACGAAAAGCTGGTCACAAGTCCCATTGAAATCTCGTTCATTATTCCAAGTACAAGCTACAATCATCTCGGAGCAGTTCATTATGGACTATGAATTTTTAAGAATTTTAAAATTGGAAATTTGTTAAAATCTATCATTACCTATTTGCATTGAAAATTCCTTACATATTGCAAAACATGAAAAACCCACCTTCTTCAGAAATGGGATAACTTTATCCCTGTATACGCTATCATTTGGATCATCTTTAAGAACAACGTAATTGTTCATCACCCACTCCGGTATTTGTCGAAGATTGATAGAATCAGGTTTGAAATTTGTGAAGCGATCGCTTAGAGTAGTCGTTGCCTCACAAATGTGGTCCATCAAAAACAGTGCCGTTGCTGCTTCACTTGCTTCCCAATCGTTTCCTTCATCGTCGTAACAAAATCCATCTTTGAGGGCCTCGTCTAATACTCTGAACGATATCAATTATATTTTCAATGATTTTAGCTTCTTTATTTGTAACTTAATTACATTATTCTTACCGTTGAGCTTCGTCAACTTTAGACTTGAGGAAAATGTTTGCAGGGCACACTGTAATGGCTGGGAATGGAATACTCTGCACCGAGATTTTCTTGTGATGAAATGACATTAAAGTCGGAAACTTGGCACCGTGATCATAGATTTGAATAAAAAGTATGGAAGCATACCAAAGGCTCCAAATCACGACATTTATTCGTGTAACCCTGGAAGATTTAAGAATAAAATACAAATAATCACACCAGAATCTAGAGCATATCATTAGCATAAAGCATAAGAGCATGACTCACTATTACATAATGTATTAAATTAAATTGCTATTTCCTTCATGCTATTGCTATTTCATTTTCTATTAACTTAACAAAAAATTAACAGGTACATACAGAGAGGTTGTAAAAATGTGGAAATAACCATGCAAAACAAACCCAATACTCTTAATGTAAGTTTCAATGCGTCAAGTCAAATTAATAAATAGTTCTAATATTTTCTTGTCATTAAAGCAAGCCTTACAACCTTGACTTTTATTTTATCGTGTCTGTTCGAAACATTTAAGCACCAAGGTTTTATCGGCAGGTTTTGAAGTTTCAAAAGTCTTATCATTTTCACAAAATCACTGAGTTATCAAAGTTAGGTGTCACAACGCCGACATAATGTAACAAAAAATTAATATAAAATATTTATTGCTTCCATTGCTGTGATGTTTTTTTTCTGTTAAAGTGTTGGCTTTTTTCAATCACAATAGCACTGCAATTACATAATGCCTGGCTTTGCGTATTCATCTCCCCAAGGACGAAAACAATGCAATTCCAAATAAAAGTTGTATTGTTTGAGAAATCATAATCATTAGTAATTCTTAGTTGTTAAAAAGATCAGAGTATGAAGTATACTTTATATGAAGCTACTTGTTACATACAGTTTCAAATAACAATAATCCCGAAATCAATTTGTTTTTGAAACTGTGATGGAAAAGTGTACTTTCTGTATAATATTACTGGCCTTACTAGCATGGAAACTTGGGACATGTACCGAACACGTAAATCACTTTATTATTAAAAAATACTTCTTTAAAAAAATCTGATGATCGATTTTATTATCATTTTAAGATCATTTGTACGCCAGATTCTTATGTGCCAAGGGAAAAAAGAGCAAGAATTCCGAAAGGTCAACACTTAAGCGATTGTCTTTGTCCTTCACACTACCCAAATGGAACTCAGAGAGTGTGCGGCTACGAACTTTTAAGTGAACCAGGAAACGAAGGAAAGTGCTCACCGACTGTTATATATCGATGCTTTGAAGGAAATGTTAAGGCAATTCACACAAAAGATTGTAACAGTAAGAACAATCCAAGTAAATACGCCACGAGCACAGAGTGTATACAAGGATGTGACATCGGAAATGATATATGTTCAAATCGGAATTGTAGCAGACGATGCCATTAGCCAAAATATGTATTTTTTCTAATTATCGAAATATGTTTCCAGGAAAATCTTGGTTAATTTATGAAATTGTTAACGTTGACCGACTTCGGCAAAGCGGCCATCTCATACAGTTATCCAATATGTTAGATTTGTGTTAGATTTTGTCAAAATTTCCCGTTGGGTTAATATTAATCAGCTTAAAAGATGGACAATGAAATAAAATATAAAAATATATTTATTGATTATTGCATAGGTGTAATATGATTTTTGGCTTTGCGCATTCTTCCCCCGTTACAAGGACGAAAATAATACAATGCCAAATTAAATTCGCATTGTTTGAGATTGAGACACATAAATGCTATTATTTCTTTTAATGTATGCTTAATACTATGCTTGCAGTAATTCTTAATTGTTAAAATATTCATCAGAGTAAAAACTAGTCTTTCTGTGAATCTACACATTACAATTTCAGGTATCAATAATCCCGAAATCAATTTGTTTTTGAAACTGTTATGGAAAAGTGGACTTTCTGTATAATATTACTGGCCTTACTTGCATGGAAACTTGGATCATCCACCGAGCTTGTAAGAAACTTCAGTATTTAAAAAAATAATATATACTTCGTTTAAACTATCTAATGGTCGATTTTATAATTATTTTTTAAAGAAAATTTGTACGCCAAGATCGGATTCGTATGTGCCAGTAACACAAAGGGCGAGAATTCCCCCTGGTGAACACCTAAGCGATTGTCTTTGTCCTTCACACTACCCAAACGGAACTCAGAGAGTGTGCGGCTACGAACTTCTTAGTGAACCAGGAAACGAAGGAAAGTGCTCACCCACTGTTATATATCGATGCTTTGGAGGAAATGTTAAGGCTATTCACACAAAAGATTGTAACAGTAAGAACAATCCAAGCAAATACGCCACGAGCACAGAGTGTATACAAGGATGTGACATCGGAAATGATAGATGTTCAAATACAAATTGTAGCAGACGATGCCATTAGCCAAAATATGCATTTTTTCTAATTATCGAAGTATGTTTCCAGGAAAATCTTGGATAATTTATGAAATTGTTAATGTTGACCGACTTTAATCAGTCCAAATGTTTTTTATTCTATATTATGTAAAAAATCTAAAATATGTTCTTAAAAATATTTCTTAATAAAAATATCAAGTCGTTCGGTTAAATATCTCTTTTTGCTTTTAATTCTAGGAATTAAAATGCCTTGCTACTCACACAATCCAGAAAATGGAAAACCGGAAACAAGTTCGAATTTAAAAAAGAGGAAGCCAAATGATCTTTACGAAATCATCAGTTCATGGAAATTATGCATCAGTTTTAAAGCAAATCCATAATATATGAATATATGCAAAATCTGTTTTGGCTTTAGAATATTTAATCAATGGATTATGATATGAATTGCGTGCATTTCCATTAATTTACACTTTCGTTTTCATGCTGAGCAATTTCAATGTTCTTATTGGAGTTAATAATACATTGAATTGTACAGTTCTTGCCTTTCAAAGTTATTTTATCTCGGAAATGCCTAAAAAGGCTCTTTGAGTTTGAGCTAATGTATGTTCATTTTACCAGTTGCTACCCTTTGTAATCAGCTCGAAAAATTGGAAATTTCACAAAAAGTAATTGAATTTTTATTGCACTGCGGCTACTTTTGTTTTTAAATGTTGGAATTTTTTAATCACAATCATAGCATTGTGAAATTTTGAT
The DNA here is from genome assembly GCA_034696405.1 of Isotoma caerulea. Classification (NCBI taxonomy): domain Eukaryota; kingdom Metazoa; phylum Arthropoda; class Collembola; order Entomobryomorpha; family Isotomidae; genus Isotoma; species Isotoma caerulea. Next base: position 7,230 of record JAQFZZ010001429.1, read on the forward strand.
TAGATAATGTCTGGCTTTGAGTTTTATTTCCCTCTCTTAAGTACAAAGACAATGCAATTCCAAATTAAATTTGCATTGTTTGAGAAAACATAAATGTTTAGAAATTCGAATTACATGGAACAAGTTTTTAGTCACTCTGATTTGACAAAAAAAATCAATTAAAAAATTAGAATAAACATGATACAATAATAGCGATTTTCGATAATGCTCGCTCATGTTAGCTTCGACAATCGTGGAAGAAATTAGTAATTTTAAAAACGGCTTATTTAATGGATTGAGCATTAATATATCATTAATTATTATATTGATAAGTTTCTTCATTAATAAGTATATTTTCTCGTTGTAAAGAATGAAATTGGTTTGAAGGTACTTACCGTTCCTGCCAAGAAATTCCGGGTTTCACGCAGTCTTTTAGCCCTTCCAGCTTCGATTTCTTTAGTATTTGAACCAAAATATTATTTGGATCAGGATCTTGTCTTAATCTTTCCATAAATGATGTTCCGCATTCGCTAAAGATAAACAGAAAACATTGAATTCAGCTATACACGTTTGTATGCTATGTAAATTGAAAAAGGCTACTTAATATATACAATAAATTAATAAATGCTTCAAATATAAATAGCAATTTTAGAAATCTTCCATTTCTGAATAAATTTTTTAATTTAATACCATTGAACACGTTATAAAGTGCAAATTATTTCAGCAGTTGCGTTTTAGTTGCATTAACTTCTTTTAAGCCAGGCATTTAACTAAAACATATAAATTACTAAATTTGATTGAAAAGACTCACTAAATGTAGTCGAAGAATGGAGCCATGGGGTAGAAACGGTTGCTAGAAGTCCTTGCCGTTTGCACTTGCAGAGATAAATCCATCTTAAACTGCTTCCTGTGTCTCACTTACTTTACTTTTTACTTACCGAAACGTTTAATTAAAAAAAATAATGATCAAGGTTTTGAAATTTTTGAATTGAAAATGTTTTGAAAAAAGTTGATTTGATTTGACGCAAAGAGAAGGGAATAAAAATGTAAAAACTTGGAATTGACTCAACTGAATATGTAAAGCTTCTCAGGTTGAAGACAAAGACATGAATATTTCTTCTGGATTTGTACACGTATTTTATAAAAGTGCACACCTATATTCAAGCAATTCTTCAGGTAGTTATCAAAATTGAAATACTCTAATTGTACCTCATGTATCTCTTCTACAGCATTATCGTGCAAAGATATATCGTCCTTAATTTCATTCTTGTAAGCCCACATCATTTTGCCAATGATTTTGATAAGCATTGCATCGATTCAATTCTGACATACATATATTGCACTTGGATATTCTAAAGACTATGAAAGTATCACCATCGCATGTTTCTTAAATTTATATTATTTTTATAAAATTGATAAGGTAAGTTGAACTACGTCTGCTGTGTTAGAACATTAACCGAATTTCTAGAATGGGCATATATGCAAGAAACAATTAAATACAAATACTAAATATCTTAAAGAGAAAGGTTTAGCAGGCATTACATATTCTTACGTGTGAGTTGTAGTTGTTCGTAAGTAAAAGGGACAAATTATTTTAAAAAATACATATAGATGTGTTGTAGTATTTATTTTGTTTTTGTTAAGCAATGGACTTGCATTTATAAATATTGTACAAACCTATATTCACATTTCGTATGACAATATAATTGCAACCTGTTGAATAACGATGGGAAATGATAATTAGCTTGTGTTAGAAACATTGCATGTAGGTACAGTATAAAAATAAATAACAATCGATTGATTCAAGTACATGAATTTATCAATGAAATAAATGCAATAGAAATGTGGCTTATTCCTTTGAATATAAAATTATTTGCATAACCAAAAAAAATCCATTCCATCGATATAAATAAATTTTCCACGACGCTGCAAAATTCAACATCAAAAAGTTTAAAATAGATTTTATTACTATTTTTCATAGAAATCTTCGCCTGGATTAGATCATCATTTTTAACTTTTTAACATTTTACTGGTATTAATAAATGAAAAATGAAAAAGTTAATTTTGAAACAATGTTTTAATTCAGTGGAAAGAAAATTTATTTTTGGAAATTAGTAATACTTCATTGAATTATCATTTTTTAGGATTTTTGATGTCTTTTTGTGCTGCGAGGAAAACAGTGCAGTGCACACAAATTACGAATATGTTTTTGTAAGTACCATTATGATATGTATTTGACATTTGTTCCGTCCGGAGCTTGGTTTGAGGTAAGTTTCCAAAATGTTTGGTCCGAATTTAGTTCCAATCTCAACTGGGTTGGACTGAAGAATAAGGATCAATAGTGAAAAATTGACTAATTATTCAAACCATTGTTGAAAATCATTAGTAGCATCCATCCGAAGTTGTATACGAGTATCTGTGTAAGTAATATCTGCTTAGTACTTTTGTTTTTATCGCTATGGCCGAATGTGGATATTCTACGGTGAGGTTTTGTAAAAAAGCTTTATTAAGTGGTCGGGCAAAATGCAAATAAACTATTCCCTGCCTGGTGTGTAAACGATTCATTTTCATTCTGCAATATTGATTGTCCACACAGGTATTCTCCTTCAGTATTTTAAAGAATATGTTCAATACTATTATTTCTATCTCTTATTATAAAAATAGGTATTACATTTACAGGAAGGAAGCTATGAGACTGAGTAAAAGCCACCTATATTTGCAATAATTACATTCTTTCGGTATTATATTATCGATTTCTGTGCAGCCATTATAAAATTGTCGACAATAATATGCATAGTAAAGTAACAAAGGTTTTGACATTAATCACATCACATGAAACAATAAAGTCAGGAATTGTTCGTTACCTGAACTGAATTCAAATGCAAATTTCAGACTATAATTGAATCATCATATCAACATTTTTTAAATTCAAATAGAGTACCGACAGTCCGAATTTTTTTTATATTAGTCCAGTTAAATCGTTTTCAGCATACTTAAAAGATAAATGTTTCTTTAGATTGATCAATGAAAATTAAATGACAGTTTCCAATTTTCACTGGTTTCAGTTTCAGTTAGGAATTAAACTGGCATCACGATAGGATTTTGCTTTACAAATTCAAATATGTATCAGCAGCAATCTCAATAAATTTTTTAATTATTTGGCCTAGTATTGAATTAGCAAAAAATTAATATTTACCAGCTGATATATTGTAAGTTCAGAGATAAAAAAACATTAATTTTATTTTTCATTTACTTTAAATTCAGAAATAAGATAAATTTAAAGAAATAAAACTATAAATTCTTAACTGCAAAAGTACAGAAATCAAAATAGTAGTGACATTTGAAACACATTTGAGAATTAAATTATTTATTAAATTAAAGCACCCTTAAATTAAATATTTTAACTTTGAACCCTTTGGATGTACAAAAATGCAATCCTGATTCTATTCTGAGATTTCATTTGTGCAGCCCTACTACACGTTTTAATAATTTCCTTGGATTTGGCAGCAACCCTCAACCCACCCTGGGTTCGTTGAAAGTTCTTGGAAAACTTGTTCAGAGGTTGGTCGATTAATCTGCTCTTGGAGCATTCGTCCTATTAAGCTCATCATTCCTTCAGATATTGTTGGGATCCGAATTGTCTACAATTGCACCATAAAAACCAGATCAACTCTCACCTGCTGCTGTTTCATTTCTTTTAAAACAGATTTGAAGAAGTTTATGAAAAAGTTGAGGGCATTAATGATTTACCTCAAAATCCTCAGGACTTTGATGAGCATTTGGTAGCTTCTGCAACAGTTTCCAAATGAAATTTTCATCATTTCCATCTCCGTTATTTGTGGGGGGATGATGAAAGTGCAGAAACATTTCGTAAAATATAATTCCCATGGAATACACGTCACACCTCCAGTCATATTCTTTTTTTCCTTTCTGTACATCCAAATAAATGTATGAATATTCTTCAAAAATATAACCTTATCTTGCTCGGAT
>JAQFZZ010001430.1:0-11175 GCA_034696405.1 Isotoma caerulea
ATGATGATTATAAGAGAGATGGTTGATGGAAATAGTGATGTTGATCTGATGAGAACAGACAGACTGTCTATTGCTGTCAGCCTTGAAATCTTGAGAAATGAAGATCTTTAGAAACAGGTGAAAGTAAGTAGGTAGACATTATCTCCAAATTTCTCTTATTCTCATCTCATAGCGAATTTGGAATGATACTACCTATTCTTAGACGAAGGAAATAATGACGATGATTAGGCTCTAAGTCTATATAACAATAGTACAGTACAGAGTTGTAGTGGAGAAAGACCCAGAAAAAGAGAGAGGGATGATAGACATACATGGCACGGTATGGAAAAATCGCACAAGGTGAAAGTACAGTGTTTAACTACTTTTTTATACTTAGTGCTAGGAGGGAAGTGTACTTGGAAAGTTGTGTCTGTTGACGTGGAATAAAATCCAAAATCACGGAAGAAGACTCGAACAACTAACCAATAATGCTTCTTCCTTACTACCTTTTACTTACACTACTTTTCTATTCCATCCACCATCATCGTTTTAGAAGAAGAGTTAGTATGCGCTACTGGAGAGGTTGGTCCTTCTTAGGTAGTTGAGATAGGCTTTAGACGTTAACTTCTGGCTGACAGAGAGATTTGGAAAGTTGCCTGTGATCCATTTTACTTACTTAGAGGAGTTAGCAAAACTGGAACAACCATAACAATATCGCGAGTCAGCAGTGGCAGTCAAGTCAGTAGTATTAGTCGAACGTCAGAGATCATGATGATGATGATTGTGATGGGAAGACAGGAGGTCTAAGTAAAGGAAACCAGTCACCAACCAACCAGTAGTGACTAGAAGCAGAAAGTAAGGACAAACATCCCTTCTAAACTTCTCACCAGTACCTAAAGTTGTTGGACTGAATGCAGTACAGTAAAGTAAATGATATTATTATAATAGATACACAGCATAACATCAGTGCATGTAAGAGTCATACATACAATACACGAGAATATAATTCCTAGCACCATTTCCACCACCACGAAGACCAAAAAGCAAGCAAATCAATAGGACCAGAAATACTAGAAGTAGAACTCAAAACCAGAGCTGCTTAAGTGTTGAACATCACTTTATTTCTAGGAAAGATACAGGAAGGAGCATGGGAAAGTATTATCTATCTATAAGAGATGAGAATCCTGTGAGAGAAAGTCCTCCAACAGCAGAGTACACATTACAAGGCAAACGAAACCCAGCCAAGTCTTCATCTACCACCAATGGTTTCGTTTCCTAATGCTGGAGAGTAGAACCTCCACCAGCTCCACTTTCCTTCCTATTTATCTCCAGAGTCTGAATAATAATAATTAAAACATCCTTTCGTTATAAAACACACTTCCCTTTTACTATAAATCTCATGGACTTTCACTATAATAATTGTGGATCGCACTAAGTAGTTAGTACATACTCATTCAGTAGTCAGTGGTTATCGGTGGTGGTGGTAGTATAGTATATACTATAGCTGTTGGCTGTTGGTACTTGGTACTAAAGGCCGAGGACATGTCACATATTAAAGCAAACACATAATGTTAATACAATAACACTGAAATACATTCATACATTCTTGTGAAGGACGTAATAGAGAAGTCACATAGTTAAAACAGCGTCGGTTTGCCATCCATGACCAACCATCCATTTTACATTTTACGGTACGGCAGTCAGTTCAGTTTCAGAGGGTGACTTGGCATGGCACACATGGTCTACTGATTTGTGATTAGTTGCTCAGTGAATAGGACTTGATGCAAATAAAATGGTCTTCGGTGTTAATTAGACTCATGCAAAGAGCTCTCTATTCACTCATAGGCGAATCAAAAGACAAGGCGTATCTACTAATAAGAGTATCGAGACTTTCTATTTTCTATCTAGACATATATGCCGTCCTTAGAAGTGGTTGGCGTTAGCTTTGTACAAGTACTCTTATTAGTTTAGTCTTAGAATTTGCTTTGTATTATTATCATTATTTCGCCATCTTCTTCAGTTGTTGCATGAAGTTGGCTTGCATATAATAAAACCTAAAGCTTCTATTGATTCCTTCTCCGAAAGGTCCTTTTCTGTCTCCTTGAATTCACAAGTCCTTTTAATTGTTCTGTGTACATCTTGCTAAGTCTACCTACTCAAATACGTCCCAACCCGTTAATGACACGCTTCCTTGATTTCCGATCCAAAAGTCTTTCTGAAGTCATGAGCCTTTTGGTGGTACTTCTTACTCTTGAGATACGGCTTTAAGAGAATATTATATTATTACCTAGTTCAGTTTTGTTGTCTTGTCAGTAAGCCCGTAGACGAATGGGAATCAAAGAGGTACTTCGTGTCCATCACATCAGATTCACATCTATATCGAAAGTACTCTCATGCCATCACCATTCTCATGCAGTATTCTAGTATATTTTGTGTGTGCAACGAAAAGGACAAAAGGATTTTCCTTCTTATTCTGGATGGGATGGCTCATTCAAGTGAAAAGAGCAAAGATCCGCATCAATTCTCTTCAAGGATTTGGCCACTCACAATCAGATATTTCCGTCACAACAACCCGAACCTGCAGCATTGCTCCCAAACTCCCAACAACTGATACAATTTCACTACTTATACTATCCCAACCCCACGTGACTAAAAGTTTCATTTCTTTCGCCATTGTGTCAAAGTCCACTGTCTCAGCTTTCTCTTAAGAAAAATGTGAAGCCAGCGTAGTAGTATATGTGGAGTTTAGCTATTGTCCATATAGTGGAGCATGCATGGTCATAACTTTCTTAAACTTGGCAGTGCTTGAATGTTCAATGAAATTCATACCTTTTGAGAGATTGCTATTACACAGTTACACAGTCAGTATAGTTTATCCCAATCAACCGCAGCTCACTTTGCAACTCCCTTCTTTCTCAGCCTGGAGTTATTCATTGGATCGAGATCAAGAGAGGATAATGGATGATGAAAAAAACTACTAGAAGTTATTCGGATACCCTTTGATCATCCTTTCTCTTTTCAGTCTCTCTGTCCAATCTAGCAGAAAAGATGGAATTGTACAATTCTAAGCAGGTGAATTGGTTCTATGATGTCTGATTCTGATGCAAGTATTAAGAAGTTACATAATGTACGAGTTCTTTTTCACTGAAACATCGACCAGGGTCGAGGACAAAAGGAAAAATGCTTCTATAGGAAATCCTACCCTATCGATCGAGTTACTTATAGATAGAGATTGTATTATTTGAGACCAAGTTTCTCAAAAAGACCCCTGAAAAAGAACACTTGTACTACTGACCAAGCAGGTCAACCTCAAAACTCTTTGTATTCTTTTCTTCTTTGATATCTTAGTCAGGATAGTGTATAAGGGTTTCCAATCCAATCCAACCAACTATTGAACATTCAACATACTGAAAAGAAAATATAATGTGGTAAAAGAGGGAAAGCGATCAAGGCTGGACTTAAATGAAAATGCTTGTTTAGGCAACTTCTGGTTCTGGCTTAGGTATATATATAGATAGATTTAGATTATGGGATAGAAACGGTACAGGGTTAATCAATAGGACATCCGTAAAGGAATAATATTGGGTTGGCCAGAGGAAGTCTTGAATTTCATTCTCTATCTATGTATTCTTGATCTAAAGAGGAAATCAATTGAGAAAGATGGATAGACATGAGAAGAGACAAGAGGAAGACTTGATGTAAGACAATCATCTCATCTTTTGATCTCAAGTCTGAAGATGCCATGTGTCAGCTCAAGTTACTTCAATTCTTCCTCAACCCTCCCTGCCGTCGTACTTACTTTACTTTTTACTTGAAAGTAAATCCAACTTAGAATCTATCTATCTATTTGTATCGACTACCTCCAAGCTAAATATCCATCTGAAGATCTTTCATGTTATTACTTGTTTTTTCTTGGGCTCCTTCTTCCTCTCTCCTCACCTTTTAGCAGTTTAGTACTTACAACAATTTATTTGTTTTATAATGAATGGACATCACTAACAGTAAAGACAGAGGTAGTAGCAGCATGATATATAGTCTTTTCGATTCCTTTCTTTTGTGGCGATCTTGTTCTTAAAAACTCAAGCTTTTTTATTTGTTTTTAAGGTAGTTTGTTTTCTACTTGAAGTTATTGTAGCGTTGGGTAGGTATAGGTACTTGAAGTTAAGAAGCAGGGATAGATCGAGCGAAGTGAACTCAATTCAATTCAATGTGAAATAAATTCATTCTCTGGAGCACTTTTTATTTAGAATTTACCCTAGAATGTTGAATGTAGAAAAACAAAGATTTTTTCAAAAGAAAGACAAAAATGGGGAAAGCAGAGAAAGAGTAATCGAATGGAAATGAGGATTTTAGAGAGAGGGCCGGAAATGGGAAAACAAACTGATGGCTAGTGTGTATACGATCACTTAATAGCAATGCCATCATAGCATGCCAAGCTAACACTCACTATACAGAAAAATACGAGGTTGGTGGTAGTTTTAGCGGTGGAAGGTACTTTCACTTGACTAAGATGGCTATTAGAGAGCTCCTATCCCATCATGATAATATTTCTCTCTTTTAAAGAAGCAAGTCCATTGAAACCGGATTTTAAGGAAATATATTGCGCCCAAATGGGCCCGGATTTTACTTTGTGGTTGTCTAGTTCTCTCACCCTATCCGCTTGTGCTGATGGCACACATACTTTGTAATACTTACTTCAAGTATCAACTCAGGATGTTATTTTTGTGGAGTATTATTTTATACTTGGACTATGGACTACTAGTAAAAATGTAACGGTATATATCTCCATCTCGTTATATGCATATTCTTACCTCAACCTATAAAAAATATAGTAGAATTGCATCACAAACTGAAAAAAAAATTGTGGTACATCATGCAATGACCATGCGACCAGTACCAACCACACATTACTACTACCCTGATAAAAGCACAGCCAAGGAAAATCAAGGCTATTAGCTGTTCTGTGGGTGAAAGCAGTGACTTCCTTAAATGTATATCACTTTTTATCTATATATCATTACCGACCCTGTCAGATAACTCTTCTACTACTTATTCTTTCGCCTTAAACCAAAATGAAGGTCAATCGGAACGGCAAGCTACGCGGATGATAGTGAATTATTTTTAAGGATCATTCACAAAGCACGATCGCCATGTTGTATTCCCTTTCTTTAACTAATTTTGTTGTCGTTCCTGTAAAAAAAAACTTTTCTGTAAGAAGCGTACGCCTACGCAGGAAAACCTCGCTCTTAACCACTTTCTCCTCTCTGTGATTTAATGGGTTTCATATCTTTTTAATAGACATGTCTGTATTTTAGTACTTATTAGATTCGCACTTCAAGCTCCCTACACATATATAATTCATCCTTTGATATTTATACTAGTGACTGGTTATAATAGCTACCTAAATACGTCGTGGTGGGGGCAATGGTTGCAAAACGAGAGTATAGTGGCAGAACAATAACCCAAAATCATACACTTGGCTAACACTCGTATTTTTGAGATGAAGATTGCTGAAGTGGCAATCTCATCGGAGCAAGAAGGATCGACTAGGATAGGATAACAAACAAAATCTTTCTCCAAGGTTTAATTCCCTCGTGAAAATAAAAGGGTTTTATGAAATTCAGTAGCACGTGCACTCTTCATCCTTAAGTAAAGCTAGTAAAAAGTATATCAAAGTATTTTACTCGAACTAATCCTTACTTTCTTACATTATTATTACGAGATGAGAAATGAAATGAGTCATCAATCTCTTATAAATAAGTTCCATTTGATGAATTGATGCTGGCTGCTGATAGTCGTGGTGGCAGTATATCTTCTTCATCCCATAGCCAAGAGGCAGCTGTCTTGATACTTAATGGTGTAATACTTTAGTTTGATCGAAAATATAAAACTTTTGCCATCCATGCTGCTCGAGTACTCTTAAAACAAATACCTGTCTTTAGCTATAGATACTTTTCCTTGTTTTCCCCTATGATCATGAATGATGGAAGTTCATCTGTATTAAAACACTGACTGTACTCATATGAATGTTCCTATTGGAAGTGGAGGACGTTTCTTTCTACGAACATGACCAGACAAACCTAGATTCATGCTACTTCCTTACCAAAGACTGCCATCTTATAGGCATTAATACTACATACTTTGCTAACACTGTTGGCTATTATCTTTCATACAGATTGGAAACTAGAGTATGTGAGACTTATATACATATCTTTAGAGTATTACTTATGAAGTCTATAGAGCAGGCAGGGGATTGAAGAAGTCCCAGTGTTCGGAATACAAATCACCGACAACTCAGACGATAGAGAAGTGTAGGAGAGAAGGAGCAACACTACAGATGAAATGAAGGAATGCATTTATTTAGATCACAAGTTAGCAAAGGTATCAAACTATCAAGGTTGTTTAGTGTTACAGTAGTTGAACTAAATTGACACCAATCGCAATCATGACAAATCCCTCGAGATCTATAACGTTCTACAGTGTTATAAAGTATTAATTTCGGTAAGAGACATTTTTAATTATTAAACGTGAAAGTTATTTTTTTAAACTACCGTGCGAAAAAATTTCGTAATTTAAAATTCTTTGAAAAGTCTTATGAGTTTTTTGTTTAGTCTAAGACATCTTTTTAGAATTTTTAATACAGCAATCGTAAAAAATGTAACTGTTATTGTGAAATTTAATTATTGAAATTGTATTTCGTTTTAGTTAGAATCTCAATGTGAAATCTATATTTCATCTCACACGGCCCGTAACATTTTAAAGATCACGGTTGGATAGATAAGATGCATCCGTATGCTCCTCACATCAAGCAACCGTGCTTCTCTCCAATCAATCCTTCTTGGCATATATGGCATGACACATATAAAATAAAATATCTCTAACTCTTTCCAGCTTTCCCATTTCTCCCTGAGCTGCTTCTCAAGTAGAAAGTTCTTACAGGAATTCATTCGTATTTCTCGTATATTATTATTACGGTAAACTGTAACACTAACTTTTCTTAGAGATATGTGTAGAGAAATAGGTAACCGTGTAAAAGTAAAACTCGGAATTCAGACAGATGTAATGTAATGTAAGAAGTACACACAAACTACCTTACTTTAGTTCGTTTACTTTGGAACAGAAACATTCATGATCAATCCTACTTCTTACTTTTATACAATTTTCACAGTCTAAGTTATATATTAGACTTTCTCCATATAATTCGACTAGTAGACAACACTGTTTTCGTATTCAGATCACACAATCAATTCGATTGGTAAATAATCCTTATCTTTCATCTCCAACTCTCCAAGCGAGTTTTTCATTTATTTTAGTCCGCAATTAACCTCTTTAGAAAATACCTAAATTCTCTTCAGAGAATGAAAAGCATTACTCAAGAGTACAATTTTCCGACGAAGTATGAGTAAATGTTCCTTATAAATGCAAAGGTCTTCTGTAGCTCCGTAGTATATTATTGTACTTTCTCTTCTCTAGACTCTGACTAATCTGACCTTTAAAGGGTATGAACAAGCTCTTCTTCTACGACCTATTTTATCTGTTTGAATGCATATGTCAAACATGCATCATTGTCTTTGACAGATTCTTTTGTAACTTCACCAAAGTTATTTTAATGCGTAATTTCAAAATATTATAGGAGGCTGTTGGAATCTTAAAGCACAGATATTCCGGTGCGTTCCAAATTTTTGCTCTTTGGGTTAAAATTTTTCTCAGGTTATCTAAAACTAAAGCATGCCATCCTGTCCGAAACTTCCAGTATATGGTTAGATGGTTTTTGGCATGTAAAGAGTTTTTTGAGTTCTTCACAAGTTTCTAGATAATTCAAAAACTTTTTGATTTTTCCTAAAAAAACATGTCCAGAAAAGTATTGTTAGCTGGCTAGTAGTTACAACTTACAAATGTTGAGTGGGTGGTACATATGCTCAAGATCTTACGAGTATGTAAGTTTAGTTCTATTATGAATGTCTAACCAAAATATGCTACCTGATTAAAATAAGACTTGTAACCTAATTTGCCCAAATTTTATTTTGCTAATTAAGATACCTTTAGCTGTTTAAATTCATATTATGATAATAAAATAATGTGAAGTAATTAAGTAGCTTTATAAGCTTAATGATAGATAAAATAACGAATTAGACGATAATCTTCGATTTTCAAATGGTACAATGTCAATGTCGTAACACAAGTAGTTGGAGTTTTCCTGGCGTATGCATGGATTGAAAAATCTATAACCGTTTTGATACAATTAATAAGAATATTTATTTTTGAATTTTTTTATCAGCCAATTCATGCATACGGCCACTCAAAAGTTTTCCAAAGAGCTCTTCTGTACGTATTGCTAAAAGTAGTACGTGCACCTATATTATACGTACATTCAAAAGTCAGTATGCAACAAACTATTTAAAATCATTTAAAATCACATGACTCTATTTGTAGTTAGTCTAGTTAGTTATTATAAAATAATGAACAGCTGCATCCTTGGGGAACTTACACAAAATCGTCCCTGTATTGAAAACAATCACGCTGACCTTAGAGACTTAGATGAGCTAAATACTGGTAGATAATTAAATTGTTAATATCAATGCGAGTTAATTAGTGAGATGACAGAGATCATATTTGTGTATTCATATTTTAATGTTATAGACTTGATTTTTGTTATAAACTGTAAAATGTGGAAAGAGTATAAAGATACAAACTGCATAATGCTTAAAAACTTCACAAAAGATTCCCTGTGTAAACAATCCTGAATTAAGTTAATTTATCCGAACACACTGAAGCGAAATTTAATACGTATACTTTTTAATGCTACACATTTCCAAATACAGATGTTGACTCCAGTACATGCTTGTTTTCAATCTTGTGTCAATAATTACTCTCTATTCCATCCCTTTGGTCATTTATCTAATGAAAATCATAATTATTAATGCTATGATAATATGCTGGTGGTCGGTCTGTGTTTGCTCGGAAGGAAAATGGTATGTTTATAATTTACAAATTTGTTCTAAAAACAACCGGAACTTCCCTTTATGGAGAAACTCTTTACTTTCATAATTTTATTTGCATTTCTTCACTAGTTTCTATGCAAGGAATAATAAGAAAGTTTACTAAATATTGGTAAATGTTTACTAAAATTCCTGGTATATATCAGGAAATTTAGCAAAAGATCTAACTGGTTAATTTTCTTTCCGTTTTAAAGTAATTATTATTAAAGATGTTTCATTCAAAAGTATACGGGAGGGGGGGGATAAACGACTTTATTATTTTCGCAATTTGTTGAGTCTACATTATGAAATTCTAGAAATCTCTCAAAAAATCTCCACTCCTGCGCTTTCTCTAAAATTGAATGTTTTATCTCTTTCCCCGAAAGTGAAAGCCTCATTGCCTCTCTCGTAATTATAACGAATAACCCTTAGTTATACGCGATACGCGAAATGTAATACTTAATTTTTAAGATGTTTCTAAATTAAGGTAGAATATAAATATTCTGTGTATACAAAATCAACCTCCTCACTTGAATACAACCATACCATTAAATTATTCAATTAATGTAAATAATTTTAATACTAAGCAAACTATTTACCCGAAATTTAATGTTATGCCGGATTGTATCAATCTAAAATACTGTGTGTATAATTTGTGTATGCAAATGTATCTCGTTCGCTATTTAATTAAATACCTGTACTTCTTGTACATGAAAAATGTAAACTCCATGCTGTCCATTAAATTACTCAAAATTTGATGACAAAGAGTTGTTCTGTACGCGCAATTTTGAGCGAATAAAATATACATAATTTTAATGAATATTCATAAGTACTGTAAAACATACAAAAATAAAATAACTAAATGTGGATATTATAATATGATACACGATGATGATTATTTAAAGAAAGAATGAAAAATAAATAAATGTTTGTATCCCTGATTAAAATATAAGCTTTTTTCGATAAATTATGAAATTGCTAATTACATTTTCCAGAAAAGATATTGATATTATCAACGTATTTAGAATAAATAACTAAGTATGTGGCACTGATGACGTTTAGATCTTTCTCTATGCATGAAGAAAGCATATGTTTAAGAGCAGAGAGGTAACATGTTTTATTTTTTAAACCATCTATTAACCACAATACGCAGATTTTAAGACCTTTGAGTTGTTTTCTCTAGGTCAGATTGCATTACAATACAATATTGAACTTCTAAGTAATAACATGATTAAATGCGTTATTCATGACTTTTATTCAATACAAAAAAATGATTTGATGTTGACCCTCAGAGATTTTCCCCTGACCACACAGCAGGCAACAGTTGATCATTTGTTGGATTCATTCCAGTCACCAGTGGTCATCAGTATAATTTTTCGTCGTAGCTATAGAATAATTATTAATGCCCGTTAGGAAAATTCGTATATAACTTACAAGTTACAAAAGCGTCAGAATCTGAAGCATTAGCAGTTTTTCCATTGTGATTGTGATACTTTCATAGAGAAAGCTGCTTTCACAAAAATGTGTTTTATCGTCTTCCCACTCCCTGGACACCACATTATAAACATATAACAATCACAATGTACCAACTGCCTATGAAAAATTTATTGCATATAATGTAGCATGAAAATATAATCAGTCGAGCTTGAGTCCAATGTCTAATGCGCCTGTGAAATACTGTATATTTGTGTATATGCGTAATATAATTATGACAATGATATGAGCAAACTTTGGAAACAAGAGCCAAAATATTTAGTCGAATGTGTTTCATTTTTTTGACAATTATTTCTTGTCAGTTTGATAAAGATGCTGAGTTGTGCATTAAGATGATTTCGCATGACATAAGTAAACATTGGTCTATATGTTCGTGCGCTAAGAAAGATGATGACAAGTAAAAAGATTGGAGAGAGACCTATATAGAGTAAATTGAGCTAAAATTCCATCCATAATTTGGGACAATAAACAGCAGGACACTAAAGGGTATACAAATACTATACAAAACTTCGCAACTCTATATTTTCACGTGATTTATAAAAGTTATGTTACTTTCATATAAAGCAACAATATAAGTTGACTTGCCTTTCTTGTCTTTTTTAGACAAGGAGAAAGAGATGAATGCCAAAAGAGAAGAAATGAGAAGAAAGAATCCGACAAGTCAAGGAACCATTATCTACTTCTACTAGCGAATTCAACTAATGTCATATATATTTCTCACAAG
>JAQFZZ010001431.1:0-11171 GCA_034696405.1 Isotoma caerulea
TTCGTATTTTCTAACAATTTTAGTTGCTTCTTTTTTAAGATACAATAAAATGATTTTCACGTTGTGACAATATGCGTTCGTTTGGCTTCCCTTTTTGTTATCATACAGATAAAACCGGAAAACTTAATTCAAAAGAAGTAACCTATTAAGTTTTAAGACCTTGACTGCAACAGTAAAGTAAACCTCGCTGAAAAAATCTGCAGGGTCTCCAAATGGAATTCGGATTTTTTTTGGCTATGACTGATCGACTTCGACTGGTGATTTTTAAAACGTAGGTACTGATTTTTCCATTTTACCCACATTTTCACTAATTTTTGCAGATGAATTAGCTTAACTTTTTATATTGTATTTTGTCACGGATTTTTCTTTCAGTTTTACTGATAATGAATTTATTTTTACTGATTGAAAAATCATTAGCAATTTAAAATGTCTAAAATTAAACGACAACCTTCTAACAATTTTAAAAATAAAGAATAAAACTTACCAATGATTTTATAAGACCGTTTCTAGGATGACCCCTAACAGTAAATGACATTGGGTAAAGTTACCTCAGACAAATCTTCCTATTTCATTCTACCCAAAAGGTACCTCTTAATAGCTCAAACTCGTAAGGAATTGACTATCGATGAGAAATGCACTTTCAAATTTCAAATTCATCTGAGACTCTTAATGGTTATAAATCCACACAAGAGCCATTGGTATCATCTTTAGGGAAGTTATCAGAGATGAAGAAATATCCCACAATGAAATGAATCTTGGAAGACCTAGGAACGAATTGGCCTGGCCTGGAAAATTTAAAAATTTTAAAAGCATCTATGAACTCTAAAACATTTTTTCCTAAAAACCATACATTTCGAAGACGTCTCCTCACGCAACCTGCACAGAGTAGCGCATTGTACACTTGCGGTACCAAGTACATGGTACGTTGGAGCTAGTACTTTGCCGTACCAGGTACTTTGCTAAACAAAATACAAAATACGCTTTCAAATAATGCTTTTTGTTCCTTAGACAAATACTTTCATGCAGATCAGCTTGTGCGGCATAATTTCCCAGGATGTCTGATGCTATTATAACTAATGCTCCAATGCAGGGTAAAAGAAGGCAAAGGACTAGGACGTCGTGCGTCCAGATTCAAGCGATGCGTTGCGTCTTGCATTGCATTCTAAGGGAGTATAAAAAGGGAAGTTTCTTCCAGCTTTCTTACATTCAAGGCAACTTTGTCAAGAGGGTTAGTGGTCAACTGATATCGCTTCCAAGGGTGTTTTGCTGTTGACTTCTGTACTTTCATTGATCATCATGCCGACAACTGTAGACTTAACGAGTTCAGGAGTATCCAATATTTTCAGTGCTCTTAATGTGCAACCATCTCATGATGTCTCTGCTGGATTGGAAGGTGCAAGCAATAAGTGTTCGGGAATTAAGGAATCTTCGTTGCCAACATCGTCGATATTGTATGCTGATAGAGAGGTAAGTTGAGATTTTTAATTGAACTTTCGTTTTAGTTAATTGTTGCTGCAAAAAAATTACTTGACCCCATTTCGAAATGCTTTAATTGATCACTTCATTCCATTTCCAAAGTTTCAAATACTTTTACTATTTTAAAATTGTAATTGGGGTGGTTGGCACATTATCGGGGGTGCATGAGACATGATTTTTGAAACAAACCGACTTAAAGGTAGTTGAGAGCTTTTAAAATCTTTCTATCTAGAATAACGTCTCATGCTTGTTTTTTTGTAAAATTACATCTCATTGTTTTCTTCCTTACATAATGAATTTTTTCTAAATGACTTTTTTGTAATTTCTTTTCATCTTTAGCTTGGGCCTTTCACTATGAATCGGGAACGTGGTTCATACACAACATTAGGCCAAAGGGTTTGGAATTCACAGCCAACGCGAAATCTACTTTCTCCATCGGAATTTCCACCACTGCCAGGTATGAGTAATGCAGATGTGAAGAAATGTACGTCGACCGTCGAGAATAAACCGTGGCGAGAAATTGTTTCACCACTGGCAGCATCTTCAGGTTCTGACGAAACTAGTGGAGACAGCAGCGTCTTCAATTTCATATCTGATGCTATTCAAAAAACTCAAACGAAACTTTTCTCTCCACAACCTCAAGAGGTAAATCTCTCTCTGTTCTGAGGTATCAAATATATTTTCAAAGTAAAGGCGATGACTATTTATGTTAATTCATTTTCATTTTGTAGGATGACGAGAAAAAGGAAGTAGACGAATGGGGAGCAACTTCGTCAAAGAAATTCGACGTCGTAGAAGTTCCCCCAGGTTGGATAGCTGTTCCTCCTAGAAACCCGAAGAATGTTCTTCCCTTGCTTAAACTTCCTGAAGTAATGGAACCTCAAGGACAATACCCGTGGGGCGCAAATAGACACTTTCAAGGACAGAACATCTGGGGTGTAAGAGGAAAACCTCAAGCACAACAGAGTTGGTGCGAAAATGGACAACCTCAAAGACGCATGTGGGGCGCAATTGGAGAACCGCTTAGAAAAAAATTCTTTAATGAAGTTGGTCAATCTAAAGGACAAGTTAGCTTTAACGGAGTTGGAAGATTTCAAAAATCAAGGTTTTTCGAGCATGGTGTGCAATCACAAGGGCAAGATATCTTTAATGGAGTTGGACGATTTAAAAAACCAATGGTTTTGGAGAATGGCGGACAATCACAGGGGCAAGATATCTTGAAAGAGATTGAACAATTTCAAAAACTAAGCGTCTTGGAGCATAGCGGACAACCACAAGGACAAGATATCTTGAAAGAAAATGAACAATTTCAAAAACTAAGCGTCTTGGAGCATGGCGGACAATCACAAGGACAATGCATCTTTAACGGAGTTAGACAGTTTCAAAAACCAATCGTCTTGGAGCATGGCGGAACATCCCAAGGTCAAGATATCTTTAATGGAGTTGGACGATCTCAAAACCCAATCGTCTTGGAAAATAGCGGACGATCACGAGAAAAAGACATCTTTGATGAAGTTGGACAATTTGAAAATCCAAGCGTCTTGAAAAATGACACCTCGAACCACGAAGCCTTTGACATACTAGACCAGACCAAATACCCGAAATGGAGTTTGGGCGAAGAAGAAGACAAACCAACTGAAAAACGCTCATATGTTGACGCTTGGATTCAACTGCTAGATAAAGAAGATCAATTGCCAAAAGCTTGTGGCTCGTTTGACAGCCAAGGACAATCATTCAATTGCCAAAATCAATCGTCCCAAGGATGGAATCAATACTCTCGTGTTCCCTTATATGAGCGTCGTAGCAGCAACCCAAACTTTTGGGATCAACAGCAAATACTCCAAAGCGTATCTAGATCAACTTCTGCAGAGTCTACATCCGCTGTTTCTGCTCCTGTAGCGTGTACATCCGCTCCTTCTGCTCCTGTAGCATCTGCATCAGTTTTTTCTGCGCTTGACACCTTCTTCAAGTATAAGAAAGAAGACATCAAAGCATACACTAATGAGAAGATCCAAAACGCTTACTCAGAATGTAGATTCATGATTCAGATCGTAAACCTTCAGCCGAACCATGCCGATTTGAAATGTGGAACACACTTGATAAAACCATTCAAAGCTACTTTCAAAGACCCTCATGGCTTGGAACATGATGTGTACGTCCAGAATGTTCCGATGATTCGAAACAGCTTTTTGGGAGTCTTCTACCCGACTGTATCAGGACCGCATGTGATTTCAGTTTATCTCAATAATGACCTTGCTGGATGGAAAGTTCAGCCTGATTCGAACTACGAGCATGTTAAAGGAAGTCCATTTATTATTACGATTTCAAAAAATTATACGGTTGAATCTAGACAGTAAGTTTATTTTTTTCTAAGTTACATTCTTACAATATGCAATTTTTCCTTAGGTAAATAACTTTGATATTTTTAATTGTTCTAGGGTTGTGCTTCGCATCGGTGAGTATGGGCTGATAGACTCGGGAAATAATTCAGGACGGTGCTGGGGAGTAGCTGCAGAGGAGATTTATTCTGATCATGTAAGCTTTCAAAGTTTTTTTAAAAACCGTTTGAGTTGAATGTACAATTTCTTACCTTGTTTTGTTATGAAATGAAATTTCTATTGCAGATTTTCGTCACAAATCGAGAGCAACATCACGTCTCAGTTTTCAACGCTACTGGAAAATTCCTTTACAAATTTGGTCAAACCACCAGGAACAAGGCCGGTGTGAGGAATCTGTTTCGCCCTTCTGGAATCGTGTGTGACAATTTCAATAGTCGATTACTGGTGGCTGACAAGGATAACCATCGCATCGCTATCTTTTCACTTGAGGGAGGATTCGTTGGTTCGTTTGGACAGCAGGGACATGAAAATGGCCAATTTTTATTCCCCTGGGATGTTGATTGCACTCGTAACGGGGATCGAATTGCAGTTGCGGATTCCAAGAATCATCGCATTCAAGTTTTTGACAAGTGAGATTTTACATGTTTTAAAGCGTTTTAAATTTTAATATTTTGAAACTGCAGATAGTACGAGTATTTACATGGTTTAACATTTCGGTTTCAGGTTCGGGAACTTTTTAAATAAGTTTTCAGCGTTTGAGACTAATCCATTTGTGTACAAGATGATTTTGGATGACCCCCGTGGAATTTCTTTTGATCAAGAAGGTAAGAGTTGCAAGCATTATAGTTTATTTCATGCGAAGTTAAGAGTTACCTTGTAAAGTTTCAAATTCTAAAATATCCCTAATTTTAATCTAGGAGAGTACATTTACGTAACGGACTTTACCCAAGAAGCAGTGGTGCGAATTAAGGCTGATTGTTCCAAAAGTGAAAGAGTTCCAACCCCAAAGAGAACCTTTGGACGTCTTCAAGGAATTACTGTGGACAATACTGGAAACGTTCTTGTGTGTGACACTCGCCGGAATGCAATTAGAGTCTTGCACCCTCGGGGACTTCCTGTCACGACAGTTGGAGCTGTGGACAACATTCCTCTCTTCAGTCCATATGATATTACCACAATGCGTGGGGGGTTAGTTGCCGTTCTTGATTATAATGGGAGAGTTAGAGTGTTTTAAGCTTTTTGGTGACTTTTTGGAAAAAATGGAATTGAATGCAGAGTAAGATTTAGAATTAGAATTCAAATTCAAGCTCGATTTTGTCACTTAGAGTAGATTTATTTGTGTGACATTAGCCATTTGATATAATTTGCCTGCTAGTGCACGCCCTTATCAATAATAGCATTTTTTTGGATGATATGTCCCATATTCGAAATTTATTTTTGCTATCCAACACTAATCTTCGACTGTTATTAGATATAATAGGGTATTTTGGATATGCCAATGATATTAGTTTGATATGAAGATAAAAGTTATTGTTAAGATTATAATAGGATGGAGAAAGAAATCATTTGTATGCATTGTGGCCCTTCCTATTATTTCCTTCCATGCAATTTGCTGCATGATGTTTTTTCGTAAAGATGAACTTGCTCACATAGAATCTGTTGCTTATGCTTGAAATTATATTATTATATTTTTGTTATCCATCAATCAATCGTGCAAAGTGAATGAAATTATAATAGTGGAGATAACAATTTGACATGTTTTGTAAAAGTTATTGTGTAACATTTCAAGTTTTGGATGAATAATAAATTGAGTTCATTTTTCTGCAAAAAAATGTCAAGTTTTTATTTTTCTCACCTATGCATCTATCATGTAATTATTTATGACTAAATCTAGCTAAAACGATATGAACAAAGTAAATTCACGGTATGGAGGTAGAAGCTGGATCAGAAGGCGTACTTGACACATCTGAAGTCTGACTATCTCTTGGATTTTTGTCTTTATGCTTATGTTTCTTATGTTTCTTCTTTTTCTTATGACTTTGGCTATTTCTGACAACTTCGACAGTTGAAGACTCAACCTTCCCATCTCTCCTTAAAGTTTCCATCATCTCTGGAGTAAGTCCGTCTGGAAGGCTAGGGTCGGATGTTAAGTTGCTTTGAGTTTGAGGTGTTGATGGTGCCACACTAGAATAAGAATTACTAGTTGCCGAAGTGTCATCAGTGTCCAGAGCATGTTTTCCATAATCGCTAAGAAGGGTATTCATGTTTGTATTCATTTGACTTAGTTCCGCTCTAAAATCAGTCTTTTCTATTTTCATCGTACTGTCTATATCTTCAATTGATCCGGATACGGCTGCAAGGTAATCTTTCGACGGTGCGAGGATTGTTGTCGTGGCATGACTTTGTCTTTTGCGAACGGCTTTTAGCAATGCTTCGTCTTTACAATCTTTTCTGTACTGACAGATTGCTCGGATTTGGAAAATTTTGTAAAGGAGAATCAAAATTCCAAATCCTAGGATTAACCATTGTCTTGGGTAGAAACGGAAGTATAGAATGTTGTAGTTGTGGGGGCAGGAGTAGCTTGTTTGGAAAATGGCCACTCCAGCCATTGTTATCGTTAGGAAGAAAATTTCGAAAGAGTTTAGGAGGCAGCAGCAGCACCAGTTTTTTTGCTGGAAGGAAAGTCAAAGGATTTTTATAGTTTTTGCATAGTAGATTCATTTGCAGAATTATTTTTGAAAAATTATTATTTGAATATTTTATTTTAAAATTCTTAAGAAATTGCTTAACTTTTCATTTAAAAAAATTTCATATTTTCTGAAATTACCTTGCAACACGTTGCTACAAAAATCCATAACGCTACGAGAACAAATCCAACGAATCCAACTGCCAAACAGGCTATGCATACTACAGCTACAAATGTCATAAATTATCAGCAATTTTGTAATATTATTTCATCCAATTTTTTAAGCATTATAAAAATATCCTAACCTGCACCAATAGCAAAGGTAAAATCTGTTATTGTGGCATCATCGCATTGGGTTTTGATTCTGTGATCAATTGCTTTGTTAATTTCACTCTGTGCTGCGGAACGACTTGTAGAAGTGTTAATGTAATGATTTATAACTTCATCTATACCGTTGCGCTGGTATAGCTTCAAATTATCATGAAGATTTAAACTGACCCCACATGCTATAAGAACTAATAGACCAAAAACCTATTAAGAGGGAAAACTTTAGGATTGGTTATGATTTATGATATGAAAATATCGGTGAGAAAGTATCAACTTACGATATCGAATAAGGCATACAACCGGCATGCCGTTTTTGAAGAGTAGCCGCATGACTGTCCAGTCATGCTGATTATTATTCATAGTAAGTTATGAATTCTATTTGAGTTTTTAAATTAGCATTGATTTTGCTATTTGAAACAAGGTAAAGCGAAAGATTATGAAATTAGACGATGAAGAAAGTAGGGTTAAGAGGGGGAGGGTGAAACCGTGGAAACATTTGGAAAACGCTGTAAAAAGGGATATTTTAGTGTTCTTACCATTTACACAACAAAAGTGAAATCTTTACTTACAACTCTTATGGAATTTATTATTTGATTATTATTATTAATATAACTGAGGGAATTTACCTGACATTATATGTCACATAAAAAATAATTGATTAAAAATAAGAGTAACCATTTAACTGATTCAATCATTTTTAATATGTTTATCTATATGATGAGATGATTCAATTTCAATGCAATCTGCTTAAATCATAAAAACTATGATTAGAAGGTATAGGTAGAAGGAACAATGTATCTTTCGTATTTTAAAATTCGAAAATAATGTTATAGTTTTGTCTTTCTATGTTGGCCAAATCTAATTAGGTAGTTTATTCGGTTTGTGAAGAGTTTTGAAATTTAATGAAAAGTAAATTTACAGAATTAGATTTGTAATTTATTTTGAAAAAAAAAATTACTTCTTTCAAACATTTTCTTCAGTTGTTTTCTTCATAAAGATTATGATAAAGATTATCGAAAAAATCAGATGATTTATCTATAAACGTATAAAAAAACTACGAGCTTAATTCTTTCGGTACTAAATTATCCTTCGGGTTAGGTTCTTTGCAAAAACAGTACATTTTTAAAGCTTTCGTTTTCAAACACCAACTTGAATAAGCATGTATATGTGTACTGGTTAAAACATCAACTACATTCCAAGCTCTAATATATCTCGAACTATTCGACCCAAATTCAATATTTGCAACTAAACTCGCTTCGAAAGTTGTTCTCCCAGGTTGCGTTACAAAAGTCAAGTCTATCGTTTGTAAATTTGTTCCATTACCATCCTTCCTCAACTTTGCTGATTCAATCTTCGTAATTTCCATTTCTTTACAGAGATTCCTCACCTTAGAAATTTTACCGTTGATAAACTTAATCGATTTGCTTGCAGCAGACAAAGAGAGTTTTGATTTTGGATTTAATTCAATACTTTCATCTAAATTGCATAGACAGTAAATTCCTGGAATTCCTGCAATAGAACAAGCTCGTTTTAACGGAATAGGTAAAAAGAGACTGATTCCACGAGGCATTTTCATCAGTTCTATTTTGTCCAGGTTAATCGACCTTTCTGTCAATTTCTTATCTTCAAGGGCCTTATCAAGGTTTATAATATCTTTAAAGGTTGCATAGAAATCAAATGGGGTTGTGAGACGATTTCGATTTTTCATCAGATTTTCATTTGCCAAAGGGTATTTCTCCTTGAACCATTGAGGCAAAAGGAAAAATGCAAAGGGCATTTTGGATTCGATGTTTCCTTGTGGGGTCTCTTTGACTTTGCCCCATCTTCCCCCATGGTCGCTCATCAATATGAAAATAGAATTATTAAAGAAACCTTTATTCCGAAACCATTTAAGAAAATCTTCAATAGGCCCGTCGTGATAGATTGAATAAGCATCTGTAAAAAATGTGGATTTTGATATAACCAATTGAAAGTAAGGGCGATTTTTCTGATTAGAGGCTATCCCGACTTTTTTCATGTAGTCTGTAAGTAAAGAAATACGAGGTTTTGACCCAGCGCATTGATCGTAATCAGAAGTAAGATTCGCTTTGACCATTGCATGGAACAGGGGTTGAAAGTAGGAGTCAGTTGGTTTTTTGAAAAATCCACGACGACCGGAAGAGACGAAGGTGCTTGATGTTATGGCATCTTCTGCAAAAGACGTAATATAACCTTGCTTTTTAAAGTCTTTCCAGATAAAGGAACATTTGTCGAAGGGAGTTGAGTTATCGGGGACGCATCCATTAAGGGATTCTGTTTCTGCCCAGGATTTATTTGTTAACATTGGAAGGATGCTTGGTAAAGTTTCATCTGAAAATATTAACGTATTTTGCTTAAAATTGGTTTTAAAAATTTTTGTTAATTTTATTTTGCACTTTATAAATAGAACTTTGCACTCATTTTTTGTACAAATAAGAATACTGAAAATATAAAAATTTCGCAATGTTGGATTGATTTATTAACTGTTATCGATATAACTTGGCTCGATCCTTTTCTTTTTACAGTGTATAAGAGAAAAACGCAAAAATTTATAACTGTGCATAAAATTATTAAATTTTACAACCCGAAAAATGCATAAATTGGATCTGAAAAGTTACTATGTAGAATAAATGTCCAGGAACTTTTTTGGTTTTTGTTCCCTTTACTTATGCGAATTGCATTGCAACTAACCTAATTAAGAATAAGCTACAAATCCCCAACGAAATAGATCTTTCCTCATTAATAACAATATTTGTTCTCACATACGAAATTAACGAGTATAATTTAGAAACAAATTTAGGTTTGAAACATAACATCACCCACGTATTGGGTTGTTTGAAACCATAAAAAATCATAGGGTTTAAATTTAAAAAATTTGTATTATGCTTTACAGTATTGAATACGTCAAAGAAAACAGACCTCCAAGTTTAGCTAATCCAGTTAGTTCTATTGCATTAAGGTTTTCCTTGAGATATGCATAAGTTTTTGGCATAGCTCGAATAAAACTCATCCGTGAGATTGAACTCAGAAGTAGAATTACGACATTTGGACGCTTTATGGAAGTTACTTTATCGGATTTGTCTTTGTTAGTAGGAACATTTATTAATGGTACAAAAGCATGTACATCACGGTAAGCTGGCTGCGATTTGTTAGATTTGGTAGCCTTGTTGAGACACTCGATAAAAATGTATTCATGACTTGACGGAATAATTGTTTCGCTTTTTGCAATATTGAAAACTTTTTTTGATAATCTGTTTGAAATAAAATGGAATAATTTAAATTTTAAGCTGTGATTAAGGTCTATATATAAAATTTCATTATCTTACATTATTTCATGCTCTGTTGTATTACTGGAGCTGAAATAGCGATAATAACATTTGGTTAAGTTTAAAATTTTAAAATTCTTTTCGGAATAAAATAGTTTTTGTGAATCGATGCTAGTATGAAAGACTTCTTTGGGTGTATTCCCACAATTGACTGGTGTTACATCGGCAACATCTCTTAGGAAAGCGCTGTATACTTTTTGGTCGAGATGGTCAAGTTTTGGAAATTTACATACTTGAAGCTCCTCTAACTCTTCTTTGCTTTGTTTCTCTTCCTGTTTTCTTACACTCGTATCACCAGTAACGTTTCCGGTTGATAATATATTCTGTTCTATTTTTGGATTAAATTCTTAATACAATTTTTAAGTTTTTCAACATTGTAAAAAAATACTAACCTGGTCCAAGCAAAACATTTTCTTTCCATTGAGTAATATTTACTGAATTTTTATAAGCCCAGATTAAAAGGCAGACGCAACATACAACGAGGAAAGACACTTTTGTTGATGTTGTGATTTGGGTTGACTTAACTGTGCGAATTTGTGCTCCCATTATTTTGATCGAATGGTAAGGTACTGCAATTTAAAGCAGTTTAGTTGACATTAATTGAACAATTTTACATGACAGTTTCTGCAAGAGAAAAGAAGAACCATCTACTACCACGTATTTATTTTTTAGGTACACAAAACCTCAGATCTGGGTTTTACTTTAATCAAAATTGATTTTTCTCCAAAAACTTTATAATCTTACGCAATCAAATGACACTATAATAAGTAAAATGCAGGCAAATGTGTATTCTTTGTAAAAAATGAACTGTGTTTTTTTGCTTTCGTGATTAAATTAAATTATGAAATAGTTATTACAAATGCATTGTTTATTGTTGCAGTATTTTATTTAGACTTAATAATGTGTTCTTTATGTTTTATAATTTTATAAACAAATTGTACTTTCACTGATAGAAAATTTAGATTGTTTAGACAAAAACTTACATAATTTTTGACAGCT
>JAQFZZ010001432.1:0-11169 GCA_034696405.1 Isotoma caerulea
ACAGATTTATCGAAGAGTATGGACATGGAGGAGCGAGAGAATTTCGTTGCTCACTCTACCACGACTCGAACCAGACTTATAGATGTTATGGAAGAAACTCCAAACTTAATATTTTTGTCGAGTTCATCCACTCGTGGATCACATGGCATGAAAATCAGGGAGATTTTTATTACCGGAGGTTGAGGGGTGTAATGAGATTTCTACAAGTATACAATGTATTATTACATAGTATGTAACCATTGTATTTTCAGAA
The DNA here is from genome assembly GCA_034696405.1 of Isotoma caerulea. NCBI lineage: Eukaryota > Metazoa > Arthropoda > Collembola > Entomobryomorpha > Isotomidae > Isotoma > Isotoma caerulea. The sequence goes on from JAQFZZ010001432.1 coordinate 254, forward strand.
GAATGATTTTGTAATGAATGTGAATGTTGGGTAATAATAAAGAAGGCAGTGTGTTACTAACTACAAGCCAAACCACTTGTGCCTCATTTACTGTCTGTGCACAAATAACATATAATAATATAACAGCATTTACTCAGTAAGAGTTACTTGCCATTATATCCAGCTTCGGACCTTTTGTAAGTTAAAACAAAAACAAAGTTGTAAAGGACTTGAAAATGTAAAATAATAATGATGAAGGTATACCAAATTTATTTGCTTTATATACATGACAACATCCGTCCTTATTTTATTAAACTATTAGTTTTTATGGAATCTTAAATCTTACAAGCAACTAAAAGTAATTCATGAAATTTGTTATAAAATCAACGACTTAAATCTGTACAAAATCTACTATAATTAGAAAATCCAAATCCTTCTAGAACAACCGCATGAATCTATGCGTGACAGTTTTTAATTCTTCTTTTTCGGATATGATCTTTGCCAGTGGCTGTAACTGATCATCTCCGGTCTACTACCTGTACTATAAGTAGTGGTGTTCATATACGATCATCAGATAGATGAATAATTACCAAAAATGATTCTCAAAGTTAGTAAAGTGGATAAGCATAAAAAGCTAACCCAGTTATTCCTTTAAGCTGTTAAACATAATATACTGTACAAGTCCTCAAAGCTTCTTACAACTGTTGAGAAGACATAAATGTAGTTTCTATTTTTTCTTATCAAACAGCAATGCACTGTCATCATTTATTAAAAATCGAGTAGAATCCACCTCCCTTTTTTAAATTAATGCGCTGCATTATTGATTTGTGGAATGCGACAAGATCATGCAAGGTTGCATGGAAAAATACCAAGTTACCTAAATGGTACTGATGAGCAACAATGTCCTTTGATATTGTTTGTAAAATATTTAAGTATTTGAAAGACAAAAGAATAAATTGTCTGTTGTACTTTAGGAAATGATTGAATATAAGTTTAAAATTTTTATTTACCAGAGTTTAGGAAATACAGATTTACGATTTTACATGTGTCTACAGAATTCCTATGAGTTGGTGTGGTTGAGCCAAAGGTTCTTCCGACACACAACCCTCACAATAATAATCGTTACAATAATTTCAAATCATCGTAAAGAGAGAATCTTATTTATACTAAAGATAAGGAAGTATTGACAACAAGGAAGGAGTAAATAAGGGTGGTGCATTTAGGTACCGGGCAATTACCGGCTTAAATTAGAAAGTAGGAAGTGTCACAATTTCTAGAGAACGTGACAAAACACGTTCTAACCTTCCCGTTACGTATAATTAATAAAAAAATTTTCGCACACAATTTTATAGTTAAATTAGGTACATAAAAATCAGTTAGCTGCAATTGATTGAAAGAAAAAATCTTGAATTAAACGTTTGTCAAAGCTAAAGTTGACAGGGTGATCAAGGAAATGTTTTTCAATTTTTGAGGGAACCGTCGTTTCAAAATGACATTTGTGGATGCCACATATCCACATAGTTGAAGGACATGAAATGGGATAAAGGTGACTATGTCTTGGCTCGATATAAGGGCTCAAATAAATCCAGCGGGAACAAATGGGTCGAGAGATGTCTGAATCTTGATTAAAGGTATGAATTGCTATCAAGGTTAAGTCGGTCTCTGAGTTTGAGCAGGTCACACGTATTGAAACAGCTTAATGCCAGTGCATAGGTGAATCGGTTGAATAGACGGAAATGGATGGTCAACTCACAGAAAGGGTGCAGTAGATGTCTAGTTATCAAATGTATTTCCACATGAATCACACAGGATGTAGATTACCGAAGTTTTATAGATACTTAACTCAAATCTTACAACTACAAGAAAGAGAAATACATATAAAAGCTGATTGGAAATGAACTTCTGAAGACAAAAGCTTAGAAAAAATGGCATGGATATGAAAAAAATGTCGTTATTGTAATGGTTGAAGGAATGCTGTAAAAGGATAAAAAATTAATTTGAAAGTTTGTTATGTAAAAAAAAGAAGTATGAAAATTAATAATCTTAGTCGGAAAAAAGTAAGTGGTATCGACTCATGAGCGTATTGAGAAAGAAAAAGTGGAGTTAGAGTTAAAATCTAAGCCGGAAAAAAAAGAGGATTGCCCTATAAGAGAATTCACAAAATTGAGATGTCTGATCTAGTCTGAATTGTCAGAAAAATGATAAATGAAATGAATTTCTAAGGTTTCCATGTTGGTAGTTTGGAAATCACAAGGACCTAAATTACAGTACCAAATAGGGTTAGGACAAGGGAGTTCTAATTGATGGGAATGATGCTCAATGAGCCAAGGATTAGTGTCTTCAATAATATGTTTGAAAAGTAATTTGTCGGGATGTAATAATTTAAAAGAGGCAGTCCGGAAAAGAACGTCAGTTATAATTAGTCGGGTGCGAAATAGATCGCAAGAATATGTGGAAAAAATTCCTAGTAGAAAGAAAGTCTGATTAATAAAATGGAAGTTGGAGACAAGATGTTTAGAGAGTTTAAGGGAGTCTATCAGATTGTTGCCTAATGTTAGGTGACAAACTAATTTGTCAGTGGCTATTAATTGTAAAGCCAAGTCGTAGTTAGGAGTGAAAATGATTTTTGAATGAGGGAATTTAATGAAATTTGAAATTGGCCAAGGGTTATTTATAAAAACACCATTCTTACGAACGCTGACAATGTCCATATGGGAAGTCGAATTTTCCGAAAAGTTCACAAATCTGATGAGGTCGTCAAAAGGGTCGCAAGATCTGAAACTTAGAAACTTAGAAGAATCGTTAGTGAAGAGGAAAGTAAAAGAAAGAAAAAAAGACATTTTGATAGAAATTTACTGAAATGAAAAAAAAAGTTTAAATAAGATTGGACAATCGTGATGGAGAAAAGGTTGTAGCCGTGAGGAAGATAGAAGAGGAATGAGAGTTATAAAAGGAACTCGGAAAAAATTACAACAAGTTGTATTTTTAGTTATAACTGGTTTAGTTTTTAAACTGGTTATGTGGTGTCAAATGTACCTATATATTCAAGTGTATTCATTATGTTTCTCTTTTAGTTTTATTTGTTTGTATTCTTAACATACGACAAGCAACTTATTTTTATGTTGAGAGTGTCGGTGACGAATGAACCATTAAGAATACCACAATTTATCAAAAGGCATCATTCAATGTATCCTAAGAAGGTTGGCCTAAGGCTTTTAACCGGTATAGTGTCACCTTTGCTGTCGCTGCTAGGTACCTTAACTGAGACACATAAACTGTAATTTTTAATTTAATGTTTAATGGCCATACTGGTTTTTTATCTTAGGTATTCCAATATTTTATAGGTACGAAAATATTGGAATAAGAGAAATTCATAAATACAGTAGAAATGTTAATTGTATGAGTGACTTTGTTTGAGATGGCGAGCTAGATTTGTAGCCGAGGTGAACGTATTGAAACAAAATTTACATTTTGAAACCCTAGGGGAATGATATTTGGATTTATGATTATATGCACTACATTTCGAGCGGAAATATTTATTGCAAATGGAAAACGGAAATAAAGGCTCGGATCTTTGTAGTTTAACAATGGGATTTGGATTTGTTTGAAAAGGAGAAACAGATGGATGTGAATCCCTATATATATAATATCTTTCTATCAAAGATTTTGGATTAGGAAAGGAACTGGAGTAGTCGTTTATGCAGGGTATGTTATTTGAACACAGACACTCAGTTCGTTTATGCAAAAGCCAATCTGGGGGTGCAAAGAGTTTGGTGAGACAGATAGAAGGTTCTAAATTAACGCATGCATGGGGGACATTAGGGGGTATAAAAATAACTTGTCCTATTTCCTGAATGAAAATCCAAAATTAAATATTACAATCATATAACAGAGAGGGGCTAGGAATTAAATTTAATTGTTCTTGGGCAAAACTAGGACATTTGAAAGTGAGAGAATTTGAAAGGGATTGGAGGTTAGAGTTAAGAGAATGGGGTAACATTCCAAGCCAAGCTTTTTTTCCTCTGAGGAGACCATTCATGGAACATAAAGAATTGGGTTCCGAATGAAAATGAGAATGAGCAAAAGTATTGCCAATGTATGAGAACATAGGGTTTTTAAATTTCTTTGCAAAAGTTAAGGGGGAAACTAATTGGTATGGATTTAAATTGCCTAAGACGGAAAGTGTATTTGATTGAAATCCGTTATAGTCGTATGCATATCGGGAAAAAGACCGAACCATTGAATCAGAAAAAAGAAAGTCTATTGAATTTTTAGATGGAGTAAAGTCGACTATATTTTCAGAATTAATGCTATTTAGGAAATGTCGGGATGATGTGAATTTTGAAAAATAAGCATGGTTTTTGGCTAATGTAACTCTTTGAAGCAATTGGGGTATGTTTTTGTATGGTTTTAATTGTGACTGTTCCAAATGGGGAAGCTTGTGTGAATGAAAGTAATTAAAATCTGCTAAGGGTGATTTGGTTTGGTTGGTTTAGAATTTTGGTTTTTGGAGTGAAAGCAAAGAATGGGGAATCACTTATGTTACGATAATCCTCATATAATTGTAAAGTGGTTCGAGAATGTAAATTGTCTACCTCAAAAAGGGAAGCCATTGGATAAGTCATCGTTACAAAAAAAAGGTAAAATTTCTTACAGAATGTGGATGAAGTTTTTCTTGGTAGGATTCTTTTGGTGATGATAAGTAAGGTTGGGAAGCTGAAGTTAGCAAGTTGTGTTGGTTGAACACTGCACTTTTATAGTAAGTAACTAAAGCTCTACTTTTCCTTCGTCGAAAGAAAAGCGAGACAGAAAAAATAACTGTCTAGTCGTATTTAGGTTGTTTAGTCAATATTCAGAATGAATTGACAAGGCCTTGTAATGTATTACAGTTGCAATATTCAGTCTGGCAACTGGAGACTGACCCCTCCGTGACCCGAACAAAAGATAAGATTGTAGGAATTCGTACAGTTATCTTGTACCTGATGATTTATGGAATAATAAAGGACCGAATATTTATTTAATTTAGTACAATAAGATGGTTTTTTATTCAATTGTCACGTAGGAGAGTCTGAGGAATATAATTTAGAGAGGACTATTTATATGTAAACAGAAAGGCGTTGTAATGAGGAAGTGTTTACAAGAATAGTTGATTGAGGCTAAAATTAGGCATAACTAATTACCATACACGTCTCATAAAGGACGAGGTTGAACATGTCAACTTAAAAGATTTATGTTATAATAAATAACTTAATGTATAAGTTATTACAATATAAGGGCTCAAATAAATCCAGCGGGAACAAATGGGTAGAGATATATCCGAATTTTGATTAAAGGTGTAGATGGCCTGCATTGTTAGTTCGGAAATGCGGTCACGCAGTTTAAAAGGGTCACAGGGGTTGGCGCAACTTACGGCCAGAGCAAAGGTGAAACGGTTGAATAGGCGGAAAGGGATGGTCAACTCACAGGTAGGGTGGAGTAGATGTTTGGTTATCAGGGGCATCTCCACATGAATTACACAGGATGTGGAAGACCGAAGTTTTTGTGCGAGTCCTTGGTCACTAGTACAAAAGGTGGCAGTGTCAGTTAATAAAACATCACTTAACGGACGTGGTTCAAAGAATTTTAATTGGCCGATGGAGGAAATCCAAGCCACATATTTTGTATTATCGTCTTGGCACTTCTCGATGAACACTATAGAATGTTAGAAGGGATCCTTAGAGAAGTCAAAAATCTTCTTGTAATTTTGCCCGAAGGAAGATTCAAGGAATGGTTAAATATTAACATTGATCATGATGACTCTAAACTGGGTGGGGGAAATGATTCAGGTTCTTCAGGGGGGTTATATCTAGTTTCAGGAGATTATTTAATCCCTCTTAACACTTCTTAACATGAAATTTCCATAAGCATTTATGCTCATTACCCAAAGAAAATGAACACCGCAAAGTCACCATTTAGATATTCGTGTTTAGTGTTTTATTCGATTATCGGACTGATAAGATAATATTCAATATATAAGAAGGGAAGAGTCTGTCAGACAAGTGTCTGAAGATATCTTGTTTAACCTTGAGATAGATAGAGATGATGTATGTAAATTAAAGACACACAGAGTAAGAGGAATATAAGATAGTGGTTTTATTGAATGTCTCTCGAGTTCAGCCAGCCACCAATAACAAGGTTGGTTTCTGGGTGCTTCATATATATTTGTGCAACTACCTAATTTTAACAGTAGTTTGTAAATACAGTTATGACCCGGAAGTCTAATTGTCGATGTCTAAACTGGTTTAATAAAACGATATTAATACAGATAAACTCAATATATTCCAATCATATGTCTCTAAAGGGGTCCAGTTTTTACATATTGTATTAAAAGCATATCAAGATTTGTTTGCAGATTTTTGGGAATGTGATTGGAGTAAATCTGTGATTGATTTACATTTGACAATTATTTTTGGAAAAACAAAAAAGATGACGGGTTTGATCTTGTTCGAGCTTTTGGTGGATCAGACGCGGGTGCAGGAATTCGTAAATTTAAAAGTAAAGTTTTAATCAATGACTGTATGCTTTTGTAAGAATAAAAAAATTAATATTTTATATTTGATAATTAGATATAATGAAATTGGAGGTGTATTTCATAGTAACTATGATCATAGATGTAGACCCATATATTAAGACGTTGCAGGAGTTTCTAGAATTTACATTTAAATTCGACGGTAAATGGGTAAAGATGTACGTTATTTATGCACGTTGTTGTTAATAAAAATTAGTATAATGTTGTGTTTTTTATTTATCATTAACTGGTGTTTCAGGGTATGGGGAAATAAAATAAACATTGAGTCTTCAGTGTGCGACAAAGAATAATAAATAATTGTGAAGTTAAATGTTGTTTAAATAATTTTATTTTTGGTATTTTTCTCATCGCCTTATAATAATATGATTTTTGTAATTTAATTTCACTTTGCCCGACACCCCGCGAATTGAACTATTTTATTATTATCCATGACCATTAAAGAATGCAAACTCTTTTTACTTTAATCAATAATATTTGTTTAGATAGCTGAAACTATCTCCGAAATGTTGTCCATTTTGTCATCATTTGACGCATTACGCTTAGTGGAATTGTTAGAGTTGGACCTTGAAAAAACGTGCATATAACATTCATGTATATGTATCCTCTCAATAATTGTTTTATTGGTTCGAAAAAGTTATACTCAATTCTAGTATCGAATTTGTTTGGTAATTCCTCATCTTGTTTAAGTGTAAAAGCGGTAGGAGAAACGGTAGAGAAAATGTCAGGCAAATACGGTGCAGGTTTTTGCTTGGCAAATTCCTATGAGTTGGTGTGGTCGAGCCAAAGGCTTTCCCGACACACAACCCTCACAATAATAATCGTTACAATAATGCCTTATTATGGTACAGAGCGAATCATATTTATACTAAAGATAAGGAAGTATTCACTACAAGAAACGAAAAGATAAGGGTGCTGCATTTAGGTACCAGCATAAATTAGAATCTAGGAAGTTTCACAATTTCTAGAGAACGTGACAAAACACGTTCTTACATATTTATATACCGGTGGGTGAACAGGATTTGAATAGGATTTGATCATTTATCATCAGCGAAGAAAAAAAGTACTGATTTTTATAGAGTCTTGTCTAGCTTGTATACCTAAAAAGGTTCCACGCCTAGCTGAATAGGTGTAGGAGCTCTGTAATTTGCAGTTTTGTTTTAATTAAAGTGTTTTGGAAGTCAGACTTGTATGAGAGGACTTTTTAGCACAATCTATTTTCAAAGGAGATTATAAGATTTCTTAGTGTGTAGGAAACAATATGGACAATTAAAAAATTTTGCCAGAGTATGGAAGTTGGAAATGTGTCGATTCAATGTTAGGTTAGACAAAAATCTTTTGTCACAATGAGGACAATTTAAAGACCGAAATAATGGAGAAGGATTTGACAAATTCCTACAGGTATTAAAAATGGGCGTTGGAGGAATATTCGAATTACTAATGTGAGTTAAACTTGTTGGTGGTTTATTGGGGAGAGGGTGAGAAAGCCGATAAGAATAGTATTCCTTAAATGCAAAAGAAATGTTTTCAAAGAAATCGTTAAAGTTGGAAATACAGGGCAAATGTCCATTATGATTGCAAGTACACAAAAGATGCTTACAATCTTCCCAACCAAAATCCATAAAAAGGGATGAAATGCAAAGTGTTGGACTGATACTAAAGCAGCAATGTGGAGTATTATTAGAGACATAAACAGTGTCAAAAACAAAAAAACCAAAAGGTTTTGATTAATATAAGGTCAGGTTGATTTGAATCAAAAACCATAAGGGTATATGTGTTTTCGCAACGTATTGAGGGAAAAAAACATTCAAAAACACAAAAACAAAAACCCCGGATTATTTTGTGAATATGCCTTACATTTATGATTGTAATTACTTCTGAAGCAAGTTTTCATGATATTGTGTAGACATTGGATTGTAACATCCCTGGATTTTAGTATCATAAATCAAAGTATTGACACCACAAAGTCCATTAGGTTCTATATGGGTTTGGCTGTGACTATAAGTGTTTACAATGTAGAAACATTATTGTCAAATCTCCGATCTTTTTGTCCCTTACAAAAGTCTAGTGAAGATAAAAGGACATTGGGGGATAAATTACATTCTATTGCAAGCACAGAACCTTACATGGTTTCAATGTAATATAGCACATTCATGTATAGGAACGTTATTCCATGAATCGATCGAATGGTAAACTCGTCATTATTTTCCAAAACGGAACGAGCAACGGCAACAACTGGTTTTGCTGCACCTGGCGATAATGCCACCAGGTCACCAGATTCAAATTTTCTGTCCTTATTCAGTTCTTTAAAATCTAATTCAGTACAATTTGTGTACTTATTTTCAACTTTGCTTCTCTGAGGCCTATTTAAAATGTCTTGCAGAGCTCCTGCACTAAAAAAATACTGAACAGTTCGAAATTAACATGTTTTTTTCGAAAACTCATTTCGAAAAACTGCACAACTAAAGCCAAAATTTGATTTTTTCGAAAATTCATTTCGAAAAACTGCACAACTAAAGCGAAAATTTGAATTTGATATGTTGTTCTGACCCTCATAGTCGTTGTTCTGACCCTCATAGTCGTTGTTCTGACCCTCATAGTCTTTGTTCTGACCCTCATAGTCTTCTTTGCTACCACTACAATCTCTTGCGTAGTGGTTTGCGGACCCACAAGTCCAGCAATGTTGTGGTCGATATTCTTCGGTGCAGTCGCGGTAGAAGTGACCTTCTTGGTCGCATTTAAAACATTTGGTTACCTTCCTTTATATTTTGTTAAAGTAAGAGTTCTGCACAACTTGGGGTATGGGTGTTTCTTCGATGTGGTTGGCTTCCTCACAAAGCTGTTTGTCTAGTGCCACGCGATCTGCTTGACCCAAATATTTTCCAAGCTCTAATTGGTTTACTTCTGTTTCAGCAATTTTTATTTGATCATATTCTTTACTCCTTTTTAGATATGACAATATTTGTTCCGGTTTGGTGTGATTCTCGATGTAAACTGCTCGCATCATTGGGGTTGGCAGCCGTTTGTCGTTCATTGTTGGTTCCAATTTATTCATTAATGCTGTCATTCCATAATAATAGGCTTAAGGCGTATCAAAATTTTCGAGTTGTTGGCTTCTTAACTTCGCTTCGATTGTTGTAATGTTATGTAATGTTAATTTTGTACAAGTCAAGAACTTGTAAAAGGAAGTAATAAAATTAATCTGATTGTTTTTATATTCTTTACGGTGTGAAGACGAAATATAATAGAACAATGTAAAAATTTGGATTGAATTCCTCTAAGGTATAAAAGAGAGAAGATTTAATGCAAAATAAAATTTTGCCTTTATTTTTGACAAAATTAAAATCTTTTAACATGGAACAACCCATAAAGGTATGTAAAAATACTCTAAGTCAGTAAAAGCAATTAAATTTTACGCTGACAGGGCACACCGGATGTGGCCAGCCTCGATTTCTCACAAAAAGGTAATTAGTGACGCTCTAATGATTTTTATCTTTTCTTGTGAAATTTATCAGGTTATCTTATACAAGGGCTATTCAGAAATGATAAATCTACGTTTACCGTGTATAAAAACTCGAGAAAAACTTTTATATGAAATTATATAGTAGTTTCAGAATGCTCGTGCAAATAAACCCAATCGGACAGAGTGGTTTGCCAATTAACGGATTTATTCAGGAGTAAAGTTGTGGTGATGAGTGACAGAGCTTCGGTCAGGAATGACTGAAGTTTTAATGCTAAAATCTTAGGTTTATATATTAAGGTTAGTGCTTAATTATGACGTGTTCTGCTCACCTGCAGAACACTGGAATGTGTTTGTTAGTAAACGTACTTCAAGGTTACATCTTATTTTTATACAGTTAACCTAGTAAGCCGGTTCCGTTTGGAAGAGTTAACTGTCAAACTCCAGGTTTGACGGTTATCTCTGCACAGATTGGCTAAGGTGATCATGCGATTACCTTGAAGTAATCTCATGGTCACCTTCCATAATTCCTAGAAATGTATTAACTATTTTTATCCGCTAAACGAATTACTTTATAGTCTTATTCTACAACAGCATGAAATTTCCTACCAAGTCTGAAATATTCGGTATTTTATTACATATATGTAATAAACCTTACAACTAAAGCATTTAAACAAGTATCGTCAGATAAATATTATTTTGAAATTTTGAAGCTTGCAAAATTCACATGCGAATTATAAGAAAGTGCAAAACGCGAGTTTCATTTTTGTCAAATTTTAAAAATTGTAAGTTTGACGTTTAGAAAGTTATGGACTTGACGGACTGACAGACAGACGGGCACCACTACCGTTCACATAAAGTATCTGACGTTACTTAATAAAGAAATGTATAAACAGTAAAAGTGTCTTCGTT